>CM033645.1:199965595-200053095 GCA_019512145.1 Engystomops pustulosus | reverse complement strand
GTATGTATTATATGTATCTATGGCGGAAATTTATGTATATATGGTATGTCGCGGCAGTTACGTCGGTTATGGTCGAGTTAATGGGGGCACTGCTGATGTATTATATGGTATATGGCGGACAACTGCTATGCTACTTATATTGGTATATTGGCGACAGTTTATGTATTATATGGTATGTGTCGGCACGCTGTATGTATTATATGGTATATGGGGGCACGCTGTATGTATATATGGCATCCCTATGGCGGAACACTGTGGTATTATATGGTATATGGCGGCACACTTTATGGTATCTATGGTATGTGTCGGCAGCTGCTATGTAGTATATGTTATATGGGGCACGCGTGTCTGTTATTATATGGTATATGGGGGCATGCGTATGTATTGGATAATGGATGTCTTATGGCGGCATGCTGTATTGTTAGTATATTATATGGCGGATGTTTTATGTTATTGTCTTTGGTGGATAGCTTTTCGTGGGTATTATTATAGTCTACTGGTAGGGAAGACTCTATGATTTTGATGGCTATTGGTCACATTTAACACAATTATGATTGGTCTGGTCTGACACCTCCTCATATTTACATGTATAGAGGTGGGACCGCGGGGGGGGGTTTTTTCATATAGCGCCTCAGGTGCAGAGAGCAAGGCTAGGTGCTCCCTCCTGAGTGTAAGGCTTGAACATGGACAATCAGCAAACACTTGTTCCAAGCTCAAGTTCCTTTCTCAATCAAATAAACTATATAAAACCACACAAACATGACCATTATTTGGAGTTACAGGGTCCGTATTAATCAGCACCGTTCACCCGCACAGTGAACGTAATAAAAAAAAACATGAAAAAGTTACTGTAATATATAATTTTTCAGCAAATACCCTCACAAATAATGTTCTAAAAAGCGATCAAAAAAAGATCATGCACCCTAATATGATACAACTGAAAAGAACAACTCTTTTCATAAAAAATAAGCCCTCAGCTAGATCTGTCAACAGAAAAATACGGAATATGCCTCTCTTGTCAATACTAACATTGTCAACATTGGGCATTTTATCATTTAATTAATTGTGAAAGTAGCATTTTTGGCCTAAATTAATGTATTTTCCCCCCAAAAAAATTTCAAAAGTTTCTCAATCCCTGTAAAAAGACGTAAAAGGTTAATAGACTTAATAGAAGTTGTTTTACAAATGTAGAGCTGTGCAGTTTCTATAGTGATTTATGGGGTTTTACTATTATATAGGCCTTTCAAAGTCACTTGAAAGCTGAGTTGTCCCTCAAAATTGTTCTAGAAAAAAATTTGACACTTAAAAAAACCATGTCATCATAAAGCAGACATTCCGGAAATGTTAGTTCAAGCTTTTCGGGGAGTTTAACTATGTCCCTGGAAAGCCGAACATTTCAATCTTTGAAAATGAAGAACTTTTGGAATATTTTCATTTTTTTGTATGTGGAATAACATATAATTATGCAATCCATACTTAATACCTGTGGCGTCTACTAAAGCTCCCTCAATGCCCCTACACTTATTATACCTCCCCAACTTAAAAAAATGATCACACACTAAATAAATTAATTAAATGAATTTCCACAGTGTAGCCCCTGCTAGGATCACAGCATATACATTGGACAATGTCATCAATGTGAAGCAGGGATTAAGACCAGCAGTCACAAGCAAAAGCAGAAGCCTGGAGTGTAGTTACTCAGATTTGTGTGTAGATTTTATTGTTAATAAAATAAAATAATATAATAATAATATTGTTGTCACCTGCAGGGTGTGGGGTAGTGAGCTGTCATATGTGTGTTATCCCCATTTACCCCTTTGTTGCTCACAGAGCTCATTATGTAGAGGGACCCCTCTGCACCATTATCCCAACCAGGCCAGGGGTGTCCTTGTTTATGCTTTTCCCTGTTTGCATCCATTGCACTTGGCTCATCCGTATTCACTTATTTTTCAATAAAACTGAAAAGTTGTTTTACTCTTACCTGTGGTGAGTGCGTATTGAGGTTAGGCAGAGGTTTCCCAAGTAATCCCCTAGCATAAAAGGAAAACAATCCTCAGCCTCCTGCTTACCTACAGATTTGGGTGGAGACACTACTGCATCATATTAAGTTTGAAGTCACCATACACTTGCAACACCCTTGTGGATGCAAAGGGTTAAGCAGGTGTTGTGAAAGTGTCTCCCTCCATGTCAGAAGCTGTGACAGGAGAGACTTAGTAATTACAGCCTGTAAATACTGCCTGGAAAGGCAACAGTTAACTATGTGTAAGTTATTAACCAATGAGTTTGGCTGTATTGTAACCTGGAGTGTGATTGGAGAGGTGCTACCACCCGACCAAGGGGAGTGATGAAACCCCTGTGCAGTGGGAGCACAGGCCTCTTGGACCTCATGCTCCTTCTCAGGAGCCTGCACATGCTCTTAGACCTCATGGTCTCTCTACAGAGCATGGTCTCTCTAGCCTTTTCTTGGGGCCTGGAGACAGCCGGGGCCCGGAATACTGGAGTGGCTGGCGGTTGCAGCCTAGGCACGCTATTGTCACGGGGCTTGGTATGGGGCCGGAGGGCTGTCCTACAGCCTGGGTGGTCTCCAGCAGGTGGTGTTGGCAAGAAATGATGTAGAGGGAGAGGCTGTAGTACTGGTTCTCCCTGGGGCAGCACTTAGAGTCTGTAGTTTGTTTCCCTGGTAGATAGATGGGGTGTAGAGATGAGCGAGCACTAAAATGCTCGGGTACTCGTTATTCGAGACGAACTTTTCCCGATGCTCGAGTGCTGATCTCGAATAACGAACCCCATTGAAGTCAATGGGAGACTCGAGCATTATTCAAGGGGACCAAGGGTCTGCACAGGGAAGCTTGGCCAAACACCTGGGAACCTCAGAAAAGGATGGAAACACCACGGAAATGGACAGGAAACAGCAGGGGCAGCATGCATGGATGCCTCTGAGGCCTGCTATCGCACCATTGTTGATGTCCAAACCACCTCACACATATCATTATGGGAAACAGCATGGCATGAATGACAGAGTGTCAGAATGAGGCTAGAAGTCAGCATCTAAAACATCCAATAATTGACCATGCCCACTATAGGGGACGGCATGCAGAAGCTAGACGCTCGCAGCGGCACGCTAGAGGTGTCATGGCGACATACCCTAAATGGACTCAGATTTCACCCAAAGGGTAGTGAGCAAGAAGCGCTGAAAGATTTCCTGCTGTGAACAAAAGGTGATGACGGTATATTTAGTCGATAACACAGGCATGGTGGCGACATAATGACCACTCATAGATTCCATAAGTATCTGGTGGAAAACACCGAAAAAGGACCTGACACAGCTCGGTTTGCATAACAAGGGACGACATGGGGATTGGGCAGCCTATGGAGACGACTCCCATGATTAAGGTGATCTGGGTGATTATACTGCTCTCTATGATTGAAACAAATTAGCTTAGTTATTTTGTTCCTGCCACGTGTGGTTTGATTCAGTATGGGCCGAGTTCCACTCATGATCTGGTGGAAACCAACTGAAAATTTCTGCCTGGCACCCAGCTCCGTTGATAAGGGCATGATACTTTCGTGGTCAGCTATATCCTCTCGTTGCTTCAGCGTCTGGGTGTATAGAAGTTTGGATTAATGTGCATCATGAGACACTTTTGTTTGGACGTTCTGTGAGCGCACTCGTGTAGGGAAATGAAATGGGATCCCAAACAGCCCCCTCATGGTTATTTCATATAATGCCCCCCTCACCCCCTATGGATTCATAAGATACAGCCTCTCTCATCCCTTACGTGAGTCCCCCAGCAGCTCTGGGCCCTGGCACTTGCCAGGTATGCCCAGTGCTGGCACGGGGCCCTGCATGGATGCCCCGGTTTCTGTACCATTATTTACTGATTTATTTTACCTTTTAAAATGATGTCATCAATTTATACTGCGCTGCTCCGTTGGTCTTCATTGTGGATTTTACTTTTTTTTTTTAATTAACTCAAAGTTTTAAAATTTTCAATAAAGTATATGTATTTTTAGACAGAATGTACAGTAATTTTCTTCTTGTTCTTCTTATTTTTGCAATGAAACAAAGAGGCAGTACTATCAGTGCCTAGATCTCTGAAAGAAGCATGGGGACAGTACTATAAGTGACTATATGATTGATAGAAACAAAAGGCAGCCTATCGGCCCTAGATTCGAAAGAAGTATGGGGACAGTACTATAAGTGACTATATGATTTATAGAAACAAGAAGGCAGCACTATCAGTGCCTAGATTTTTGAAAGAAGTATGGGGACAGTACTATAAGTGACTATATGATTGATAGAAACTATCACCCTACAGTTGGCTTACGTTTGGGCCTATAACATTGGTCTGCGAGCAGGACATGACTACCTTGCATCTTCTTCTAAAGTACCCACACGTAAAAACGGCGGCTATCCAACAAGTCCTTTTTAGGAACTAGAATGTTGACTCACAGCGTTCGTTTGGCTGTGTCAAGACAAAATGCTCTTACCAGTTGGGGCTCAATGAAGTTTGTTCAGGGGCGTAACTACAATATACACGACACGAGCAGCTGCTGCCTCATGGGGCCCGCGCAGGGTCAGTGTGGGGGAGGCCCCAGCACTCCAACTGAGAATGGAGAATTGTGTAACCATATATACCATTATTATCTGGCAAATTGTACAGCGACAATACGTTATGATAACATATATGTGATGGTATGCAAATGCTTATAAGGTGTATTTGTATATGACTGCATGTCTGTATATATGCCATACCTTCTGTATATGCAATGTTTTGTGGTTGTGTATATGCCCGTTCCCTATATGTCCCATGAGTTTGGAAAATGTTTGATCGTAACTCACTTGTGTGAATAACAGCAATCTATATAGTGTTTTTTAAAATAATCTGGGAAGGTGCCCCCTTTAGAAAGTCCCCTGACTATCGGGGCCCCTGCCTCTCTCCGTATTTACGCTCCTGCCCCTGAGTGTGGTCAGTACTACATTCCCATAGCCCCAGGACATCAGGGTTCTTGGTTGACGTGCCTTACCTGGAGTCCTCCAGCCTTGTCCAGCTCCCTTGGATCTAGATTAGTGCTACGACATCTCTATCATTGATTTGCATTCTGGCCACTGCCTTGTGGGTTGTTTGTGCGCTTCGCACTCTGAGGCAGCACCTGCAGATACCATATTAATATTCTGGCCCACCGGATCTTCACTCTATATTCCTTTTCAATACGTTATGTCTTCCTTCCATCAAGGCCACGCATTTGCTCCAAAATTTTATTCTGTTGAGTCACATAAACTGTTTGAAAATGATTTCCTTCCTAGTTTGCAGATTTTGCAAGAATTGCGCTGGGGTGGGGAGGGGTGCGTCACTGGCTTGCCTATCTAGTGCCTCATTAGTAGAGTGTGTTTTCAACATGTATGCTCAGTTGAACCCTTTATCAAGCATCCAGTGTTACAAGAAACTCTGTGTGGAGTAAAAATAGGGAAATACATGAGAACGCTGACAGTAGCCATGGGAGACAAAAAAACGATATATAGAACGTAGACGGACCCACCTCCGCCCATAGATGCAATTTGATAATGCCTCTATCCATATCATCGCCCGGTCGTAAGGAGCAGAGTTCGGAAATGAGGCACAACCTAATGCACTGGTGACAAAAAATTTTCCACCCCTCTTCCACCACCAATCAAAAACGCGGGGGCACTGTCTGGGTTGGAGAAATCAAGTTTACTCAGCCAGAGGCGACAGAGGCTTTTATTACTGTTAAGCAACTGTTCAATCTGTGAATAGCCTGCTCATGAGGCGCTTGTCACACAGCAGGTACAGCAGAGAGCTTCAAGAAGGGTCAGAGCTCTTTTACACCAAATAACATGATGGTTCCTTTAGTATAGAATTCGTATTCCATAAATCTCTTTCGCTCATTAATCCTACTACCTTCTCTTGGGTTAACTTGATGAACATGTGTCTTTTTTCATCCTTATTACCTATGTACTTTTAGTAATACAGGATTGGAGATCATGTATGATCTCTGCAGCAGAGGAGCATCAATGACTGGTGTAAGGCTTCATCATGAAACAGAGCTGTTTCATTATAAATCTATGAACTGATGCAATACACGTGCATTCGCCCTCTCTTATCACGTGCCTGTCTCATGAATGACATTTTTCCTTGTAAATCACCTTAGGTTGCCCTATTCACAGCAATTAGCATCGTATCATTTGTAGGTTTGGTTAATACACTCAATGTACAAGGTGACTTAAAGGGGGTGTTCCAGGACAGAATTGGATGACAGCAATGCAAACTACCTCAATTTTCAGCAAGTTCAGTTACATGGACCCCTCAGCCAATCATTGGCTTCCTCGACCGGGACAACAAAGGGATAAAAGTCCCCTCGGACACTGACACAGTAACATCCTCCCTGACAGTCATTCTTGCGGTTCCCCTGCGTGGGGCTTGTGTCACTGATGTATACTAATAATGCCCCTACCATGCTTCACAGGGTTGCCCTGGGTGACCATGTGCCTAATTCTTACAAAAGAGGCCCCTGGCCCTCTACCATACTTAGCCCCTTCAACAGCTCCCACAGTATCCTAAAGACTTGGGGTCTCCCCTTCAACCAGTAGTGGTTTATATTATAGGCGTTTTAGTTGGTAGCCCGGGGCCCAATTCCAACTACGGTGCCCTAAAGCCACTCCCCCATGTTAATTTCCCATACTCAAACAAGAGCTTTGAACCATGAATTCTAGCACATACTTCCGCTCATTAATGCACATCTACCAAAAGGCCTATTTTCAGGACCTCTTGTATAGTTCTCCTAAAGGTCTAAGAATACGCAAAACTGAAACCGGAATAAGGGATCCCAATCTCTCCATTTCCCCCAAGTAAGCTGATCTAGTACCTATCTGTAGGAAGTCGTACTTCCATCCATAGACGACTGTAGGGAAAATAGGTATTAAGGCAGTAGAAAGACCATGGTCACGTAATCTGGCCATGTGGAAGAGTCAATAGTTGCCCTGACGATTGCGTTCTAAGTAGACCGTTTCCATTTTACAATAAACGAATGATACCCTACTAAGGAGGGCTGGTTAGTTTATGTGGGGGGGGCGTGGGTAATAAAACCTGCTGACATATTCTCTTATAACAACTTTGAACACGCTGGATTGAGGGTGCCGGAATGTTAAGACTCCACCCTATAATACAACCCCAGTGGCGTTAACCTATGAGATGCCGTAGGTCCCCATAGCGAACTTCTGAATGGGCCCACATACCTCGTCCAATAAAAATGTACAAACAGTGTTATACTTGAATAACACCATATACACAGACTCCGCAAATACACATCACATACAGTATTCACATTCAGAGCATATACCCATCACATACTCAACACTAGAGCATATTCACACAAATCCCCCAGATCGGTGGCCCCGCCCCATGATACTGTTGGGCCCATAGCACTGCTATGGCTCCTTCCACTGTTTTACGCCCCTGATACAAAACGCTATAGAACTAGTCCTTAAAAGTGGAAACTTGCTGTAACTGACGACCATAGAGCCAAGAGGAATTCCGTAATACATGACAATAAACACAGTAGGCTAAAAAAAGTACAGAAAGTTCCTTTTGTTATTATCTCTTGACTCCTCTTGGATCCTTGCTCCAAGCCGAAAATCCACAAGAGCTGACGGGCGTTCATGAAGACCTTACAAAACACGTTTGACATCTTTATAACTTTATTGATGCTCTGGGAACTCAACTCTTTTTTCTTTTTAAAAAGGCAAATCATTAACCTGGCCTAAATTTTACAATCTCATCTCTCATAAACGAGGTTGTGTCCTTGAACCCCTAAGCAGCTTGTGGTAAAATAACAGATCTGTCCTCTCCACCGAACCATGTCCACGAAGGAAATCTGATTTACTTGCCATAAAACTGTATTTTATAGGGTATTTAGGAATAAGCCGGGGTCACGCTGGAACTAAGACGCTATTAGGGCTTCATACTACTCTATCTATGTTCACGTAGTGTAACTACAGTGTACGATCAACGGCTTCTAGTAGTATCCACACATCCTCGTACGTAACCGGATCAACAGCTCCATCGTTAATCGCAGCACACCTCAGTACAAGTACCGTAACACTGATCACTGGCCTCCAGCGTATCCATTCACCCGTCAGTACGTAAGTTACACGGACCATCGGCTCCAAGATGTCTCTATCTTTCCAGCCACCCTCAGTACAGTACAGACACGATCAACGCCTCCACGTATCGCCAGCACACCTCATTACAGTAAACACGGATCAACGCCTCCACGTATCCAACACACAACTACCTCAGTACAGTACAGTACACGGATCAACAGCTCCACGTATCCTCACATCTCAGTACCGTACTTAACACGGATCACGGCTCCACGGATCCAGCACATCTCCATCTACAGTACAGTAATCACGGATCACGCTCCCGTATCCAGCACACCATACTCAGTACAAGTAACACGGATCAACGCTCCACAGTTATCGCAGCATCCCTCAGTACAGTACTATCTAGTTGCACACGGGATCAAACGGCTCCCACGTATCCAGACACCTGCATCAGTAACGACGTAACAACGGATCACCACTCGCACTAACGCACTACGACACATTACGTATCCAACACATCCTTCAGTAAGCAGTAATACAGTTAACACGGATCAACGCCTCCCTAACCAGCACACCTACGTACAGTACAGTAACACGGACTAACAACGGCTCCGTAATCCAGACATCCGTACTAGTACGAGTAACAGGGATCAAACGCTCCATCGTAACCGCCACACAGACACAGGTACAGTAACAGATATCAACGAGCTCCACGTATCCAGCACAACCGCAGTACAGTTACAGTAACACGGATCAGCGGCTCAGTATCCAGCCAATTGCATCGAGTACAGGTAAACAACGCGCATACAACACGCTCTCACGTATCCAGCACATCCCTCAGTACCAGTACAGAAACAGGATCAACGCTCCTTTATCCAGCACATTACAGTACAGTACCAGTAAACACGGCATCAAACAGCCCCACGTGAACCATCACTCTCAGACATCGTCTCAGGTTACACGGATCAACGTCCATCGTATCCAACACTATATCCTTACAGTAACAGTAACCACACGCTCCACGTATCCAGCACAGTCTCGTTTTACCTTACAGTAACCCGGATCAACGCTCCCTATCCAGACATCACAGTACAGTACAGTAACACGGGATCAACGCTCCACGTTACCATCATCACAGCACACCTGATATGCTCCTACGCTCACTAAGTAACAGAACCACGGTATCAACGGCTCCACGTATCCGACATCTAAGTCACAGAACAGTAGACAGTACATCGGATCAACGCCTCCACGTTCGCTCATCACTCAAGTACAGTAAGTAACATGGGATCACGGCGTCACGTATCAGCAGCACTCTACGTACAGTACGTAACACGGATTACAGGCTCACTGTATCCAGCACCACTCCACAGTACAGTAACAGCGGATCAACGCTACGCTCCACGTTATCCAGCACATCACAGTACAGTAAGAAGTAACACGGATTCAACGCCGTCCATCGTATCCCAGCAATCTACAGTCAGTACACGTAGATCAACGGCTCATCGTATCCAGGCACTCTCATACAGTACAGTAACCGGGATCAACGGCTCTAACGTATCCGAGCACATCTCAGTACAGTCAGTAACCGGATCAAGCAAGCTTATTCCAGAGAATCTCAGTACAGTACACGTAAAATCACGGCTGCTTATTACCAGCAACAGTACCGTGCCAACCGGGAATTTTCACGGGATGACTTCTTATAATGCCATTGGACATCTCCTAGGATATAATTTCATTATACAATTAAAGTAATCTCCAGATGTAGAAGGGATAATCTCACGAGGGTTCAAAACCTATTTAAAATAGAGGTTAGTCAGGAAAGGATTGTACCAGTCTTCAAAGTTATCAGGAACCTACTTTACATTCCAATCTCGGATAAAGGGACATCTATTTCTAATCGTCCATATGTGATCTTAGCCACAAGTAAGGTAGGTTTGGAATTTCAGTATAACTGAAGTAGTTACCTATATGTAGAAGATGTAGCTCACACAGGCGTTTAAAATATCTAGCTTCACTAATGGAATCGTGAATAGGTGCAATTGCAGTCTTAGTTTCAGAAACAAGACGAATCAGACAAAAATGCAGGTCCAAAATCATGACAATTGGATCTCACCAGAATGACAAGAACGAACCGTATATACGATAAACCAGATAAGGCCTTGACTTCCAAATCCAAAGGGAACCTGTCAGGCGTTTGAACCAGTACATAGCTTGCACACGTGTTTAGTTTACGTTCCTGAAGATGCACATACCCATGTGGTTGTTAGAGCAACGGAATGTGAAAAAGATTACACAAATATTCTTGTCACAAGCATGCCTCACATTCTGTTGCTACTACACACCAACAACCTCTTTATGGCCGCCATCTAAGCACAAGTTAAACCCTAGTGAAAAGAATGATTGGCAGAGCCAGTATACATTGCGGTGGCGGTTTTTCACAGACCCCAAGAAGATAATTTGGATTTCCCTTCAACACAGGATTGAAGAGGGGGTTATCCTAATCAGTATGTAAGGAGAGAGAGGGTGGTTTATAACATTTGCAGGAAAAGTCAACAGAGCAAAACAGTTACTCCCATAGCATGGACATAATTACTTCCCAATGAGACCCTAGATATAGTAGGATCAGAGGGATAGTTCAAACCACCTATATCAAATCAGTAACTGTACCAATCAGGGAACCAGCCCAACTCTAAGTAGGCGTCAAACTTAGTCCTACCACCAGCATTTTAAGTATCCAACTGGTAGACAGAAACGGTATGTTGGAGAGGCACACTGAAAGGTATTATGGGGTTTTCTAGAAGTATTCATAAAAAATGTACCTGACTGAGAGGTGGGGTATCCTGCATTAACTTAAACCAGTAATTGTCAGTATTGGGGTCTCCATCATCATCTGGCTACTGCACAATGTACTTTTGCCCACAATAACTTCTAATCTCATTAGTAAAACTTTATTTATCATTTCATCCTTCTTTTATTTGCAACTGTTTTTATTGGTTTGTGTGTATATTCTTTTATAGCCTTTGTTCATCTTTTTTTGGATGACAATAGTTTGTTTTTGCTTGCGCTGCACTATCGTATATAATTTTAAAATATTAATATATCTCTAAAGAACCTGTGTTTCTGAAAGGGTTATGTTACCAGGTTACTTCAGGGAATCCTAGAGATGATTAATTCACTTGCATTCTGTTCTTAAATTTGTAAGGGACTTGTAAAAGATAGACCCCTATTGCCTTATTAAAAGTAAGGTGGTGGCAGTGAATTATAATTTTTATTTAGGAAATACCATTATGATAAGTGGGGGGATCTATTAATAAATTAAGAGGTGTTGAACCATTGATGTGACCGATAAGTGGGGTAAGTCACAGAGTATATAAATTATTAGGGCCATAAGAGGGTCCAATAGAACCAGTCGAGTCCTCACAGTGCAAAACTTTTATTTAGCATTCAAAACACCATGATCTAAAAACAACTCATCTACATGTTTCAAGTACCACACAATGACTTTTTAAACTGCATAGTGACCGTTCAGAAAGATCCAGAAGGGCCAATGCCAATTGTCTGTAGGTTGTATCGCAGTCGGTTCTGAGTCCAGAGCCCCACCTCTCGGCAAGAATTGTCGGAGCCTCGGGCATTCCCAAAAAATTTGTAGTATGGCTCCCGGACTTCAGTTTTCTAACCAAAATGTCCCAAGTACCTG
The DNA here is from genome assembly GCA_019512145.1 of Engystomops pustulosus. Taxonomy (NCBI): domain Eukaryota; kingdom Metazoa; phylum Chordata; class Amphibia; order Anura; family Leptodactylidae; genus Engystomops; species Engystomops pustulosus. Next base: position 200,041,270 of record CM033645.1, on the reverse strand, counting down.
ATCATAAATCAACTATGTGTGTTGCTGAGTGGTTCTAAGTGGATTCTGAGTGGATTTCTTTCCAGGTTTTCTATAGATTTATCATTATTATATTTAACAGTGCATCTTATCCATGAGAATATTTTCCAAAGAATCTCATACAACTCTAAAGACCGAAGTTACCTGAGGTGAGCTCCTGCCCCAGCCATTTATTAATGATCCCCTTATTATTACACGCTGTTCCCTGTCTAAAACGCCAGAAATGTAACTTTATCTCATACAATAAATAGCATCCTGTGAGGATCAGTTGTGTGAATTCCAGCAAAACTCTTGTGAAAATATCATCATGGGGGAATAAGACCCATATGGTAGAGGAAATACACTAGCTGCAATGTTACTTGTATTATATTTATAAGCCAAGACAGACCATATGAAAATCAATATTTCAATTCTGCAACATAAAAAGCTTTGTGTATACTGTCACTGAAACTGTACACAAACCAAAAAGGAGCAACGCAATACTGCAACAATGGGGCTCATTCTAAGGGTCTCGTTCACACTTTTGTTGGGACTGTGCACTGTTTTCGGTTTTGAAACGGCTTTGACAGGTATTAACAGGTGTCTGAGCTGGGTGTCTACAGCTTAAAGAAGAGGAAACGGAGGGAACTAACTATATATAACCGTATGAAATAGTATATTATTAAAAATTAAGAAAATTTTATTTAAATCTCTGATTTCATTGCAAACAACAACAGTGAAAACCATAAGAGGGTGTTAAAAGCTAAGCCGAACACGTGTTTGGTGGACGCTGGGCAGCGCAGCTTTGTATTAGATACAGTACCAATTGCTGATAATATATCCTTTTGTTTATAGCATTGTTATTACACTTTGATTATTGACATTTTTACATCTGTGTATTATCCCAAGCACAACATTATTTAATTTCATATATAGGTTGGCCTGCACTGTTGGTGCATTGAAACAGGGTCGGCTCCAGGTTCAGTAGGCCCCTGGGCGGCAGAGCCTCAGTGGGCCCCTTTGCAGTGAACTCACGTGGCAGCATTAAAATTCAGAAACAAAAGTAGTCTCCTGTTCCATACAATTCCCTAGTTATCATCCCAACACCCCCTCATGGTTATTCATATAATGCCCCCCTCACCTATGAATTCATAAGATCAAGCCTCTCTCATCCCTTACGTGTGTCCCCCAGCAGCTCTGGCCCTGGCATTTGCCAGGTATGCCCAGTGCTGGCCGGCGGGCCCTGCATGGATGCCCCGGTTTTCTGTGACCATTATTTACTGATTTATTTTACCTTTTAAAATGATGTCATCAATTTATGCGCCGCTCCGTTGGCTCTCATTGTGGATTTTACTTTTTTTTTTTAATTAATCAAGTTTTAAAATTTTCAATTAAGTATAGGTATTTTTAGACGAATGTACAGTAATTTTCTTCTTGTTCTCTTATTTTTGCAATGAAACAAAAGGCAGTACTATCAGTGCCTAGATCTCTGAAAGAAGTATGGGGACAGTACTATAAGTTGACTATAGATTGATAGAAACAAGAAGGCCAGCACTATCAGTGCCAGATCTCTGAAAAAGTATGGGGACAGTACAATAATGTACTATATGATTGATAGAAACAAAAGGCAGCCCTATCAGTTGCTAGAGATCCTCTGAAAGAAGTATGGGGACAGTACTATAAGTGACTATATGATTGATAGAAACGAGAAGGCAGTACTATCATTGCCTAGATCTTTAAGAGAAACAAGGAGGTAGTTCTATCAGGGCCTATATCTTGCAGCATTGACAGAATCAGGAAGCTAGATTTTATGACAGTACTGCCATAAGGAGGCAGTACTGTCAGTTTCTAGAGGTTTCAGAGAAAACAGTACTATTAGTGCCTAGAGGGCAGTACTATCAGTGCCTAGCTCTTTGAGAGCAGTAGTATCAGTGTCTAGATATTTGACAAGGAGGCAGTACAAGCCATTCTTACAAAAACAAGAAGGCAGTACTATCAGTGCCCACATCTTTGAGAAAAATAAGGAGGCAGTACTATCAGTGCCTAAATCTTTGAGAGAAACAAGGAGGCAGTACTCCTTCTTACATCATTAACCGAACCAAGGAAGCAATACTAATTTGAGAGGAATAAGGAGGCAATATTTCCAGTGCTTAAATCTTTGGAAGAAACAAAAATCATCACTATCAGTGTCTAGATCTTTGAGAGAAATAAGCATGCAGTACTATCACATAATATACAGAGAGTGACAGGGAAACAGTACTATCAGTGCCAACATCATGGACAGAGAAGTGGAGGTAGCAATATCAGTGTCTTCTGTACTACAGTATGACTGCTTCATCCAAATAAAATGCCAAAAAAATCTTTTGTCAAAAAAAACCTCTCAAATTAATATTTTTGAAAGTGTGGGAGACCTTCCAGCCACAACCAAGGTTACTGCTGCTTCTACAATTAATCCTTCCAATTTTGGGAGATATTAGTTCTGCACAGGCGGCAGTGATTTGCAGAGCTGAGCTGTACCGGGCCACAACAAATTTCAGATTTTTATTTAAAAAAACGCAAGGAATATCACCCAAATTTTTCAGCTAACATGAAGTCCAATGGGGCCCATTTACTATGGATCTTGCACCAGTTTTCTGTCAGACTTTGCACGTTTTTTCTGGTGCAAACTGCTTGCATAGGTAGTTAAGAAGTGTCCGCGCCATATTTGTGTCGCGGCTGAACTATTCTTCATGCAACACAAATTTTGTCACTGATGTGGACGTTCCCGTGCTCAACCTTTATCATGCAAAATCCGACAGAATTGTGTTGCATGCTTAAAAAAAAAAAGATTTCACACTTTGTTGTATCAGTGCAGGGGGCGCCAGATTCATAAAGAATGTGCTCCACAATTCATGAGTCTGGCGCCCCCTGCACACTACACAGGCAACTGCACATAGTACAGACTGCACTGTTCTTGATAAATGTGGCCCGATGTGTCACAAGAAAAGAATCTCCAAATTCACCTGGATATGTTAAAACGTTCCAAAGCCACATGAAAAAAATAAGCGAGGAATTGTCAGGAAGGTGAAAAATGGCCAAGCTGTTAAGGGGTTAAGGAGTTTTTCCATGTTGGAATCAAGAAATTAGGAAAGAGTTTCTACCATAGACTAAGAGAGGTGATTACTTGTCAAAACATTGCATGCCTGGCTTGTAATCTGAATGGGGAACGGAACCACAGACCTTTTTTATTTTTGAAGATTGTATCTTTGTAAATGTACAGTAAATATTTTGCACATCTTTGATGTAGTTTAACAGCTCGTCAATAGGTGGCAGTATATATCACGTATAAATCTTAACCAAAGTTTTTGTTTTTAATAGTACAATGCAAAGTGTTATTTAAAGAGGACCTGTCACCCCCCCCCCCCCAAAAAAATAACTCCAACAAATATGGCCCCCTAATCCTGTCCCCATCCCCTTTATATTTATATCCATTTTTATTAAAATTTATGTTTGCAAAGTTTGTTTTAATCGATCCGACCTCTTACCCCTGGCAGTCGGCCGTATTCATGAGCGGGCTGGCCAACACACCCCCTCCACGCCGCTGTCAGTCAGGGACCTGTAAGAATAGCTCATATATTGCGCAATCGCTGCCGTCTCGCTGCAATGCTTCACAGCGCCGGTTGAATGTTCGGCCGGTGCTGGGAATAAGCTTGAACTGAAGGAATGGTACATTTTGAATGATAGTTTATTATTGTCAATAATTAATTGGATCTGCATAGGTTTGATTGATGATAGAGAAAGAGTTTGTGGTAACTAATTACTAGATCCTTGCTTTAGCTTGAGCCCCTAGTCAATGTCTGAAGCTGTTCAGAAGACCCACCATACAGAACTATTAAACTGGTTTATTCCTACAGAAATCTACAAAGGAGCTTGCATGACCTCCTATACACAGAAGATATACTAAAACCTGTAGCTCAGACACGTCACATGTTTTTTTTAAATGCATCCAAACTAAAGCCCAACCCCTGTGACTACCCTAGGATTTTGTCAGAATGCAAGAGTAAGTAATAACACGCAATTATATTGTAATGCAAATGAATAAAAATTCACATACAAGCACAGCCCACACAATCACATACTTCTGACATCACTCTAGGTCCCACAGTAACAAACTTGTCGGGAGGGCCAAGAAAGAGAGATAAAGCAGTGCAGAGGGCTCTCTCAGAGATCGTGTGAAACACTTTGTGAGGGCTTCACCTGATCACCAGGACAGAGGTCAGGAGATCAGTCTATGTAGTAAGCTTTGTTCTATTACTGTATTAACATAGTAAGCTTGATTCTGGAACTCTATCTGCATGGTAAGCTTGGTTCTGGTACTTTATCTGTGTAGCAATCTTGGTTCTGGTACTTTACATCTGTAGTAAGCTTGGTTCTAGTACTTTAAGTCTGTAGTAAACTAGTACTGTATTAACATAGTAAGCTTGAGTCTGGCACTGTATCTGCATGGTAATCTTGGTTCTGACACTTTATGTGTGTAGCGATATTGGTTCTGGTACTTTACAACTGTAGTAAGCTTGCTTCTGGTATTTTAAGTATGTAGTAAACTTAGTTCTGGTACTTTATGTCTGTAGTAAGCTTGGTTCTGGCACTGTATCTGCATGGTAAGCTTGGTTCTGGTACTTTATGTCTGTAGTAAGCTTGGTTCTGGCACTGTATCTGCATGGTAAGCTTGGTTCTGGTACTTTATGTCTGTAGTAAGCTTGGTTGTGGTATTTTGTGGTACAATTTGCTATTGTAAGTTAGGTTCTGATATAGCAGTGGATCATAATAATAATTTTATTATGCTGGGGGGCCCTCAATCTTCATTCCACCTCATAAAAATTGCTGTCGGCATCTCAAGATTGTGGAATCAATCTAAAACGAACATTTTAAGTTTAAAAGTCACAAAATTACATTTCTGGTAAATATTTCCATTTTAATGAGTAAAACACTTTCCATATGTCTCCTAGATGTGTACATCCAATGCAGGTGTTAATATTGTGCTGGGGTAGTTATGGAATCCTATATGTTCTGCGATGATTGTAACCAAATGGATGAAGCAGCATGAAGTGTGTACATAATAATTATGTAAGATCGGGTATTTCATATAAACCTACAAATCCTGTGAATCTATCACAGCCGCGGGTAATTATGTATAATGATGATAACGAGACAGATCTCAGAGGTTGCCGTCACATGTGGGCTGGAAATTGATTATATTTACAGTGAATAATATGTGATTACAACCTCCGTGATTAATTTTCCAGGGAAAACATGATACGTGATTGATGCGCCATGTTACCATGTGTTCTACCTGATTCATTTATAGGGAAAAGACATCACTTTATTTGACTGCAACAATGTACTTTTTTAAGGCCTCATGCAGACCATTGTAAATGTTGGACGTGAGCAAGCCACAAAAACGGCGTCTACGTCATGGCTGCCATTGAGGTGTATTGAGCAGTGGCGTAACTAGAAACTGATGGGCCCCAATGCAAAGTCTGTGCCAGGCCCCCGACTATAATGTAGGGTTTATAGTAATAGTCTTCTCATATGGGAAAGTGACACCATAAGGGCCCCTTAAACCTCTTGGGCCCGGTTGCAATCGCAACCTCTGCACCCCCTCAAGTTACGCCCCTGGTATTGGGGATGGTCAGGATAAGGGGACCACATCTTGTCTCACCACACTGTGACTTGTGATGGGGTAGGGCACCGCGCAAGAGATAGAGAAGGTCCTGTTCCTGACCCAATTTGCGGCATGGTCACTCACCTTCATATGGAGATGGGAAGGGTGAGGAGCGCTTACTCTTCCAATAATAATAATAATAATAATAACAATCTTTATTTACGGGTATTGCACCATCCAATTCCGTAGCGTTTTACAAATCAAAATCCACCTAGTCAAAATGAGACTTTACCATGTTTGAGGCCTGTTTCTGTCTGGTGTTCCTGTAGCCTAAGGAATACACTTTGTCCAGATGTCTGCTATGACTCACGGCCAACCATAAGAATAGCTAATACTAATACTTGATTTTGGATATCAGTAGCTGGACCCATGGTAAAGATGATGATAATATTGGTACCCTTGTGATAAAAGTTATTCCTTATCGAATGTAGGAGCTTCTGGGGTCCTAACAGACCTGTAGCTTAGTGTCCCCATGTACTACTAGGGTCATATGTATACACCGGTTACTCACAGCACCAGCATAGATCTTCACAGATGTATAGTCTTCAATGTTCTTGCATTTATCTCAGGTGCAAAACTAGTGACCTCCGGATGTACACCCCTGGTTTCGGAGAAGATCTGAATTGGGCCCAGGGCTGTATGAATATTATAGCCCTACAAGTCTAGAATCACTTCCTACATATGGTACTAGAATCAGCTTCTTGGAGAATGGAGGATGCATTCCTTCTGCCTGCCTTCAATCTGCATTTTAAGGACCTCTGGAGGCACTTTAAAGGTCCTTAAATGGCTCTTGTGTATATGTGTATTGAGGGCTGGAACAGATATATGAGGATTCACTGATTCTCAGTATAAAGTTTGGGTGGCCATGAGCCCTCTCGATGGCTTGAGCCCCGGACTACCGCCCAAAATGCCTATATTATAATCCACTACTGGCACTGGGAGTATCAGGAGTAAGTCCTATGAAACGGGAACCAATGTTCTTCGCCATTCGGTCCGCTTTCATTTCTGTAGTTTGAGGACCTTGTGAGGCCTTTTGATAGATGAATGTCCATCTTTTTATTATTTGTACATGACAGTATCAAACAAAATGGATCGTTTGTGCCCCTAGAAGCCTTGAACTCCTGGGATGCTGGCCAATCCCTCGTATTATGATCTGCTTCTGCTCAGAACACATGCATACTTGGACAAACCAAGCATGCACGTGTTTGGGGGTAGAGTGGAAGGAAGAGCCTTTCAACAAATTCGATTTTGGGTGACAGCAATCTGATAAATTTGTCCAATCTTAGATTTTGTTCTAAGATCTGTAACATGATTTCAATTCATAACTTTCCAGGTAGAGATGAGAGGACCCGATGGTCAGCTCAGCATTTGGGTTGAACCACTTTACCCGGACATTTTGCTAGGGGTGTAAATTTGATCAGCTGTTCAGCGACTAATGTGGTAATTTGTCCGGGTTAGGCAACCGAATCCGGACGCTGAACCCGAGCCCGTATAGTATAATAAGGTCTTTCAATTGTTGAATACAGCAGTCACCCGTCCTGTATGGAGAAGACCCTGTGCCGGACTATTACAATGAGTTGTGAGGAAGCTAAAATAGAAACTAAACCAAAACAACTTTATGTTTTTAAAATCTAAAGCAAAATCTTATTGTGTTGCTGTATTTTCCATCTGTATTTCATATCAGTGTTTTCTCTTGATGTTATCTTCGTTTCCATGAAATCTCCAGCATAATAATGAGGAAACCTAGGGAACGTCATCTCCTTCCATTACAGGAACACATTACGGAATATTCCTCTCTCTACAGAACTTTCTAATGTTAGTTTTGCCAACAAAAACATAAACACAGGTTGTGGTCGGAGGGATTCCTTGGTAATTTCCATGAGTGTATAACTCGGGGTACCAGTTCTTCCACATGGCTTGACATCTGCAGTGAATTATACTGTACAATCTATGACCTCACCGCAGATCTGTTCTTACTCCCCCGGAGGAATATATTATTCTTTTTAAGAAAATGAAACCAGTATATTATTTTACAATCGTCCATATAAATTCTTATTCCCATAGCGTGAAGCAGATTTTGTTTTTCCACAGTACGTAATGTCTTACCTGTCCTGAAATTAGTTCGGAAATTGTCAAGGGAAGACTCAACGACGACTTGTATCTGATAGATATACAGACGCTTTGTGGTGCATTGTGCCAGTCTTATGAACAAAAGTCATTTCCGATTTTCTGCCGTACTCGCCAATATGTAAATCTCAGTGGGTGGAGGCGCCTGGCAGAAGACTGGCACAAGTTATAGCTGGATTGCAGTTCATGCACATGGGACCTCCCAAGAGGAGCCAGAATTATTAAGAGCCCAGAGGAAGTAACTCTGACCAGTCTTAATAAGTCAACCCCATAATGAGGCGCTCCACTTATCGAAGTGTACTTAATGGTTTTAACACTTGATGTTTTATGCCAGACATAAAGGATGTTTTCAATACTTCAGAATTTTTTCAGAAAACTCAATGTTGTGCCATTTAAATCAAATAAATTAGGTATTACCATTCCCCTTGACAAAGGGTGGTATAGATTATAGTTTGTAGCAGTTCTGGAACTACTATCTCCGAAGTTTGTGCATGCACAGTAGCTCTGGGTTCGCAGACAAGTGTGTGCAGCTACCAAGAGCTGCACGCTGAAGAAAAGATGGGTAGGAGGCAACTGGGGCATGGAGTAGCCATAGCTCTCGCTCCACCGTGCAGCGACTTCATCCCCCAGCAGTCTCCACCGGTAATTTGCATATTTTTAAGATAAGAACTTTCTACATTTCTGCTAAATCTTTTGCAAAAAAAAAAGGATGGGGATAATGAAGTATATATGTAGGGCGGTAGGGTGGCTGAGTGAGTAGCACTTCTGCCTTGCAGCGCTGGGGATCTGGGTTCGATTCCCACCCAGGTCAACATCTGCAAAGAGTTTGTATGTATTCTCCGTGTTTGCGTGGGTTTTCTCAAGGTCCTCCGGTTTCCTCCCACACTCCAAAACATACTAGTAGGCTGTTTAGATTGTGAGCCCCATGGGGACAGGGACCAATATGACATGCTTTGTACAACACCGTGTAATCTGTGTGCGCTATATAAATAAAGAATTATTATTATTATATAGTAACCAACCATCAGATATACCTTATGAGGTAGATTCAAGATGATTGGTTTCCTTTAATGCTATTGGCTAAACTTGATTTGGCATTAATGCTCTACTAAAGGTCCTGGCCCCAAGAAGGCAAGTTCGACAACGGAATTGGGTTCAGTTGCTGTAAGATGTGCCCTCATTGAGACAATCTGTAACCACCAAGCCAATTGCCTCATGTTTGCATCTGCAACCATTATGCCAGTTGCCTCATTTTGAGAATTTCATTTTACCTGTTCTGTCTGCCAATCTTAAGTAAGAATCCTTATATAATGCTCATATATTCAGTCATTGATTGTGATAAGATTGGACTTGGATCAAGCCTTATCCTGCCAAACATCAGAAGAAGCCTGGGGCGTAAGGATCATGTAATGAGAGTTCTCCTAAGGCTACATTTTGGCTAATTAAGTAGCGGTTGTATAACTGATCCAGACATAATTTACATAAATATGAACCTTGAGACCCATCTGCACTTTGTATATCTCCACTGATAATAAAGTTTTTCTCTATTGATTCCAGCCTTTGTTTCCTATCTACCATAATAATCAAATCCCATAGTCAGAGGAAGGATTGTCTCTGTGTGCGCACTTCCTTATCTTCAGACCTATCATTGTCAGGAGGTCTGTAATTCCTCCATCAGAAGGTTATTTGGCGCCAGGGTAAAGTATTGTTCATTTTCGAAAAGCACAGAGGTAAGTGGGAAAAACTTCACACCGAAGAGGAGTCCGTGGTTGTACAATGACATTCTTGTTTGCAGGTATTAAGAGGATTAAAACTCCCATCCTCCCACACAGTCTATTATAAGATTAAGTAAGAATGATGTATTTGACACATTGTTGTCTGTTCTATCCCTAAAGAACATGCCGACTTTATATACTGTGCGTTCCTATATGTTTGAATGTCACAATGGATCAAAAGTCTGACATATATATTTAAAAAAAACTCTAGTTAGCTGACATTTTTGCGTCTCTAAAATCTGGAAAACCCACAAACCAGGGCCATTTAATAAGACAAGAGTCCAGTCTGAGTATACACATGTGTAACATGTGCTGTATTCTTCAATATGGTGTATGCAAGTTAAAGGAAATCTGCCATTTGATTTGATGCACTATGAAACAAACATACCTTGAGAATGCTGTAGCTACATTGATGCTGAAACATATCTTGTTTAATCCCTAAACCGGAGTGGTTTTGCTGAAAAATCAATGATAAAATTATGATAATGAGGCTCTTACCCTAATTATGCAGTCTTCCAGCATGCATAAGCCAGCCTTATCCCTCTCTCATGTCATCCAGCTTTCCCAATATCCTGAAGATCATTATGTTGCAATGTCATTCTGGACCTTGGGAAACTTGGTGCAGAGTGGTTGCCGTACATAAACACATAACTGCCACATACAAGGAGCTGCCTGCACTGTCCAGGGAAAACTAATCAACCTGATCAGGATGACTCATACACAGCGGGATTTCTGCAGCGATTGATTACTTCTGCCTGTCAGGGACAACACAGTGATTATGTATTCTCGGCTTATGCTGAGCAGGACAAGGCTGGAGCAGTGTATAATTAGGTTGAAGAGCACGCCGGGGCAGCCACAGGACCGAAAGAGCCCCTTTTTCATAATTTTATAATTATTTTTTTTCCAGCAGAACCACCAAGTTCATGGATTAAACAAGATATGTCTGAAAACACATGGTAGATTTCCTTTAAGCTATATAGCACATGTTTGTATATCTGCTGTGTTAATACTGCTTAACTTCCAGTTCATATTTAACTAGCAGGGTGGGAAAATATTGACACATACGACGGCAACATAGAAAAAAAAACATAGATTAATAAAAGTTGACATCATTCATATACAGTATATGAGCATAAAAATGCCTACATACAATAGCCTATAGCTAATTTTGACAAACCATCTAGTATGTATTAGATGTCCAACCAACATTTACTCAGCAAAACAAAAAGGATTGGGCATATTGAATTTCGCTGGGCCTGATCCTCTGCTCTCAGGATACATTAAGCCACCACTAGGGGACGCCAATCTCCACATTGAGAACACATGCAGGACACAATGCCAAACCACAAGCTGACTGACCCCAAACTCCAGTGTTTTGGAGACAGTTTCACAATATCATTGATGTCCCTTCCTCCCCCATTGTTTTACTTTCCCCAATGTTTCCTATGACATTGATATGCTAATTAAGGAACATAATATCAGAGTCAATACTGAGCCAATCCTCCAGTAATATCATCTAGAGCCTAACCAGTATAACAGGAGATTGTTGGCCACCTGCCACGTTCTACAGTAAAATCAGTGCACAAGCCAAGAATAACATTTTCCAAACTTAATTGATAGGTCGCCATGTGCTCATGTCACTTTATATAACATTTTTTACTATACTGTAGGTCACACGACGGACAGACACTGCAGAATGTTTCTTTTTCCTGTACATCACGGTCTCTAATTTACTTATGATTACATGCACATTTTAAGGCCACATTTACACAATGGGGCTCATTTACTAAGGGTCGCGGATCACACTTTTGTTGGACTGTTCGCCTTTTTTGGGGTTTGCACGGCTTGGATAGGTTAGGTATTAAACTGGTGTCTGCGCTGGGATTTTGGCGCATGCAATCGTTTTTTGGCACAGCTGCGCTGGCTTCCATGAGACACAATTTAGGGGGGTGGGCCGCTGGACGATCTGACTGATTCGGACTGAGCGCAGGATTTAACTTTCAAATTGTGCCGCAAGACAATGCACTTACATGCACCAGGAAGAAGAAGGTGAACTCCAGCGGACCTCAGCGGGGAAGCGACACATGCAGGATATCGGGCGCACGATCTTAGTGAATCACGGCACAGTGCAGTATCGTTAGACAATGCACTTTCTGTGATTTTCAGCGTACAGGTAAATAAATGAGCCCCAATGCGTCTGCATTGCATTTTGGAAATGCATTAGGAAAAATGCATCCCAAGGCATATTATAATTAATGATGGTAAAAATTCTGATGTGTTTGAAATGAAATTTTAAAACATGTGCACATGTTGAATTGCATTTTGAAAGGAACATGAACAAGAACATATTGGGGGTCATTTACTAAGGGTCCAAATCGCATTTTTCAGTCGCATTACCCGAATATTTCCAATTTGCTCCGATTTTCCCTGAATTGCCCCGGGATTTTGGCGCAATCCGGATGGGGCGTGGCCATAAGAAAACCTGACGGATTCGGAAAAACCGCCATATTTTTTTTTTTTTTAAAGTGTCGCTTGACACACGCTTACCTGCACCCACACTTGCTTGGTGAACTTCAGTGAACTCCGACGGAGTGGACATTGGGCGCACTACCTTAGTGAATCGCCGGAAGACCCGAATCCTCCGCTGTGAACACGCCGATGGATCGCGACAGGACTGGGTAAGTAAATCTGCCCCATTAAGTTACTCCCTAAACATAGATGTTTTTTTTTTTTTTATCTCATCCTTATATTGTGGGCTCTCTTCTCATAATGTGGCCCCATCATCTTTCCCTCATATTGTGGCTTCTCATCTCCCCCCTCATATTGTGGCTTCTCATCTCCCCCCTCATATTGTGGCCCCTCTCATCTCCCCCTCAAATTGTGGCTCCATCATTCCCCACCTCATATTGTGACCCTTCTCATTTCTAGTTCATATTGTGGCCCCATCATCTCCTCCTCAGATTGTGGCCTCTCATCTCCCACTCATATAGTGGTCCCTCTCATCTCCCCTTCATATTGTGGCCCCATCATCTACTATCTCATTTGTGGCCTCTCATTTCTGTCATCTGTCCTTCACAGTGTTTGCCCTCTCTCATTTCCGCTCCTCCCCTCCACATATTGAGGGACCCCTTCCTTTTGTGCCCCCGTCAAATTGTGGCCCCCTCATAATGTAGCCCCTCATCTACCCTCAATAATTTGGTCACTTCATACCTCCCTCTTATTGTAGTCCCCTCATTTACCCCTCTTAGTGTGACTCTCTATAATCCCCTCCTGTTATTGCTCCACTCTTATTCCCCTCATAATGTGTCCCCCATCATACCCCCCTCATATTGTGGTCAACCTCAATACTGTACTTTCATCTTAGTTTATTATAAATTAGAAGCATAATATCCCGGTTATTACAAAAGTTTGCTTCAGTTAGTCTGCTGGTCGGCTGGAGAGGGTTTGGCCAGCTCTCCTATGCTACCTATAGACTTCCTTCTCCTTTAATGCTTGGGTTTCCCTGATAGTATTGACTCCTGCAGTACATTATGCCTACAACGGAAGGGTTAAGATGTGATGTTTGTGGTACGTTGAAACATATGTTACCTTGCTTGCAGAATACCATGCTGGTGATTGGTTGGTGACCCAGCATGCTTTAGAGTTAGCTCTGTAAAAGTTTATAAATGGGAGCTTATTCCGAGGACCTGGGTCAGTGCTTATTAGTTCTAGTGCTTTCGTAGTGTGTGTCTGTTGATTTCACAGAGACTGTCACCTTACTGCCCAAGCTGCAGAACAAATCTGGCTCCTACTAGCCAGCCCTCCAACCTCTGAACTTGGGCTGAGGTACTCTCAAATTCCTGATCCACAGCCAACTAATCCACCTCTTTGGTCGTACCTGTAGGAAGGACGGTTTCCCAGCTTTCCAAGGGCCACATTTATCACTTCTGTGCGCCTAAGTGTAGTAGTTACGCCTAAATTCGGGCGCACTGTTTTGCCAGAATTATCACAAGCTACAACCATCTGTGATAAGTATATTTTCTGCCTCTTATTAATCACTTTACTTTAACACCGTTTAGGCGCAGTTCAGGCGCAGTTTAGGCGCAATGTTAGATTCGGGCACTTACAAGTGATCCTGCTACAAGCTCCTCTCTGCTTCTCCCACAGCCCAGAATGAAGATAACACTAACAGCAGCACCCAGGTGTGTGACACCCAGCACCCAGTGACCTCCTCAGCAGGGGCTTCTCCTAGAGGGGATCCCCCAGTGCTGGTCTCCTGCTGCACCCCTGTAATTCTGCACAATATCCCCCTCAGACACTGTGCAGAATTACATGGGGGACACTTGTTTGTAGTATCTGCAAAATTCTGCAAACTTCTCTTCTCTCTTGCTTTGAGCTCAGGTTTTGCAGAATGTTTTGTAAATAGAAGGTGATGAACTGTAAATAGAGTCTGCAGCTCCTGTGTGTAATGTATCTAATTGTATCTATTATATGTTACAGTGTCTGGCTGAGCTCTGCTGCTAGAAATGAGCTCTTCTGCAAAGGGGCTCAGTGCTTTCTTCTCAGATAACGCCGCCTTCGGCCTGGAGTGTTTTTGCGCCCGTTTTTGCGCCTAAATGCAAAAGTCGCACGTGATGAATATCATTAGGCGCAGCAAAACATCTGGAATTGAACGATAGATGAGGGAAAGGTGGTTATTTTTGCTGCGCGGCTAATTTGACGTTTAATCGCAAAAATGGCGCAAAAACGGTGCGCCTAAACGAAAAGGCGCAAAAACAACAGAAAAAACAAGTGATAAATGTGGCCCCAAGTGTTTTCCTGGCCTGCAGCTAAAACCACCATCTGTTCATGGTTCCCTTATCACACACACACACACACACACACACACAGAATGCCCGAGGGGTACCTCTTCTCTATATTGCGGCCTGCCCCTCTTCTTTTTCTCCCCTGGCCCTGATGGATGTGGACGAAGCCTGTTCCTGTGGACCAAACTACCATGACACAATTCTGGTGCCAGTCCACAACTACAGCCAGTCCCTCGAAATCCAGCTGCCCTAACTCCACAGTTTGGCCACAATGGGGTAACATTGTAGAAGGAATGACATAGCAGGTAAGACAAAGTATGATATGTTAAATCTATGTGTTATATGTGCTGGTCATCTTTCTTCACTCACCAAGAGAAGACAGCGACATTCCAGGCAGGAAAACCCCCAGCGGAGGGCACCTGCAGGACATACTAAGGACCTTCCTCAGGACACACCAAAGGTGGTCATCTCTACAACACATATATTAGTTTATGTGCATGTGTGGGGAATATGTTAGTCAAGTGACTCTGTGAATTGGTTACATGTGTGTAGTTTTGTCTGTGCATTACCCAAAAAGTATGCAAGTCTTCCTGAGTCTTTGATGATAAAGTCTCAGTGCTAGTCGAGCCTCCTCTCTTCCCAATGCTCAGGGTCTAGAATAAAATAAAATCTAAACTATTCTAATTATACAAAGAATTTTAAGTTGATAATTTTAACTATATTTTCAAGTTTGTAATTTTTATTAACAAATAACGTGTCCAGATCCAGCCAAGCTCTGTATCCGAGAAGTAGATCTCCTGGCCAAACATCGGGTCTTCCTGGAACTGGTTACCTAGAATATGGAGAATGAAAAGTGGAAAGGCTCAAAAAAAAAAAAAAAAACTTTTATGCTTTTTACCACTTTACGTCAAAGATTAGACTCAATTTGATCTCTTTCCTTTCTGAAGCACAGATCATGGTGAGACATAATGGGGCTCATTTAGTAAGGCTCCATCAGACGCATTTTAACAGGGGATTATGGTGCATCGTGCCGGCTTGCACGTGACACAAATCGGGGGGACGGGCAGTCAGAAAACCCAACAGATTTGGACTAACCGCAGGATTTAATATTTCGAATTGTGTCGCAAGACACGCACTTACAAGCAACATGAAGAAGAAGGTGAACTCCAGTGGACCTCGGCGGGGAAGCGGCACATGCAGGAACTCGTGCGCACGAGCTACGTGAATCGTGACGGACTTTATCATCGCCGGACAGTCCAGATCGGGGATCGCAACAGGACCGGGTAAGTAAATTTGCCCCTTTGTCTTTTAACAGAAAAAAACTTACAGAGAGGGAAAGTATAAGGAGCCATATTCCTCAGGCTCTGCTGAAGTAGACAGACTATGGACGGAAGATACGAGAGAGAGGAGAAGGAGCATTCGATGCTGGGAAGAGAGTTTTTTAATTCAATTACATAATGGAGATAGAGATAAATGTATGATATGAACACCTTGTCCGAGATCAGAAGATGTCCCTGTCCAACCGGATGTACACATCATCTACTGCAACACAAATACTATTAGGGTATATATCAGTATATATCAGCTTGGTCTATGGAACCAAAGGCTTCTGAAATATCCACAACAGCTATAATACATGTATGTAACATAAATGATATGTGATTACACAATACAGACGGTCCCCTACTTAAGGACACCCGACTTACACACGACCCCTAGTTACAGACGGACCCATCTGCCCACTGTCACTTCTGTGAATACTTTACTTTAGTCCCAGATTGCAATGATCAGCTGTAAAGTGTCTATATTGAAGCTTTATTGATAATCCTTGGTCCCATTACAGCAAAAAATTTTGAAACTCCAATTGTCACTGGGGCAAAAAAAAATTTTATAACTACAATTATAAAATATACAGTTTCGACTTACATACAAATTCAACTTAAGAACAAACCTATGGAACCTATCTTGGACATAACCCGGGGACTGCCTGTATTCTATATATTGTGCTACTATATGAGACCTCAGATTTGTGTTTGTGAATTTACCATAGAAGTGAATAGAAGTCATGAAAATAGTGGTAATTGTAGTACAGTTAGATATACCATGTTGTTTGTTCAGTTTTTTAGATGTTGGAGGAATGGGGCGTTTCCACGAAATGCCACATGATGCTTCAGTCCTCGTTTATATTATACAGCCTCAAGAGTATCTCCAAGTTCTCCAAATATTTGTGCACCTTAATTCTTATAATAGGGCCTCATACGTATGTCATGACTGGTTAGATGGATCCTGATCCTATGCAGTTGTACAGTCACCCAGATCTTTGTACAAGGATTGACCGCAGTATCAGACTACAAAAGGTTTGTTGTCTGTTACCAAGGAAACTTATGGCAACATTGTTTTATTTAATTTTAAATGTAACCAAACGGTTGCTCACTAGAACCATTGCTATCACATTTATGGCGTCTGAAGAAGACTTTCCTTTGAAAGCAAAACAGATACAAATAAAAGGTCAAAAGAACATTGTGCAGATAAAAATCCCTTCTAAGTGCCGTCCCGTCATTTAACTCTAATGAGTAGTTTTTTTTTCAAAGCGCCTTGTGACCTTTTGCTACTGCGGCAGACGTCATGGAATGAAATGAAGGAACAATGCATTACTTGTCGACATTTATACGCTTTCTATAAAATTGATTAATACTCAGCGATTCTGCCGTGTTGTTCTCCTTAGAAAAAACAATAACTAGAAACACTCGGTGCATGTGATGAGCAGACGGCGCGCTGACATTTACCGCTGCCTGTGCAAGCAGAGAACATGGGATCCTACTCGCACTAAATGTTACCAGAATGTCATCAGGACAACCTTTCATTCCATATTAATAAAAAGCAAACCCCCAGGTCATGATCACATCAACAAAAAATGTCCTCATTAAATAAGACTGCGTGTTTTATTATCTCCGAGCACACGGCTCAAGTAATTAATGAATCTCTTTAATAATGCTGTTATCAAGGGCATATTAATAATGGCACAAACCCTGCGCTGTATGAAAATTATGAGCCCCCCAACTGAAAAGAATACATTTTTTAAAAATCAGTTTTCACTTATTGCCAGGGGCGTAACTATAGCGGTAGCAGCCATAGCAGCTGCTATGGGGCCCGCAGTGTCAGCGGGCCCCAGCATTTGAGCTGATCCGCTAGAGAATGGAGGATGTGCACATTGTACAGAATAATATGTATATAACAGTGCACATCTTCCACAGTACACAGCAAGAAATGTCGGGGAAAGGGAGTTGTCTAGGGACAGGCCTAGGGATCTCTTATCTCTACTTCCTGCCGTGTACTTCCCCCATGTGGTCAGCAGCTATTGAGACAGACCTGGATAAGTGTATAAATGTATATATCAGTGCATAAATTTGTGCGCATGTGTGTATAAGTGTTTGAATATACAAAGTAGTACTGTGCAGTGGCCATGCACGCAGAAGAGTAGTAGTAATTTGCTCTTTGGATACATGTAGGATAAGAAAAGCAATGCAGAGGAGTTAAGGGTTGAAGAGACTTTTCCTTTTTATATCTAAGTATTATGTCAGTATAAAACTTGTGGGAAATATGCACATACGTATTCCAGGATTGGACAAGAAAAACAATGGGGAAAGTCGCGGATCACACTTTCGTCTGACTTTGGGGTTTTGGGGATTCCGCGGCTCTGACAAGTATTTAACAGGTGTCTGCGCTGGGATTGTGTCGCACGCGATTGGATTGTGGCGCAGCTGCGCTAGTTTCATGTGACATAAATTGGGGAGCATTCCGACGGACGATCCGACTGATTTGGACTGAGCGCGGGATTTAACTTTCAAATTGTGTTGCAAGACAATGCACTTACATGCACCAGGAAGAAGAAGGTGAACTCCGGCGGACCTGAGCGGGGCAGCGACACATGCAGGATATCAGGCGCACGATCTTAGTGATTGCGGCGCAGTGCATTATCGGACAATGCACTTTAGGTGAACTCTGCGGATGGGTAAGTAAATCTCCCCTAGTCAATGGCCTCTCACTCAGCCAAGCCAGTTCCCTACACTGTACTGAAGCAACGCAAAAAGGTTGAAACAACGCAACCAGAAGGAATCGGTTCCTTCTGGAACATATATACTGGTTTGGCTTTAATCCTATATCATGTTATTAGGCTTCTTGTATGTCATGCTTGATGGTAAGGCTTTACAAGGTAGCAAAAAGAGGCATTGTTTTCCTTATCCCATTCTTGTAGATCATGCTTGGTGTTGAGGGGGCTGCCTTACAAGGTAGCAAAAGGTGGCATTGTTTTCCTTTTCCCACCTTGGGAAACACATTTGCATATTTCCCAGAATCCTCTAGCGGAGCATCAATGGCTATAAGTCTCTACACACGTGCAAGGCGGCCTTAATGGGCAAAGTCTCTGTAAGGAGAACTCTTACTTTCCGACCCCAGTATCAAACTTGGAGAGCCGTTTTGGTGGCCAGGGCCCTGAGTGTCCATCCAAAACGCCAATTATAATTCCCTATTATAGATATAGGATACTAAATCATAACGCATAACTTGTGGGTATTCACTGTTCTAAGGTGGCTTAGAAGTTTATGTAGTAGATTGGGGACAGATCAACTCATCTGGGCAAGTCTACTTGGTTTGCTATGGCCTTATGTCTTAAAGGGGTTCACCAGAAAAACTTGTTAAGGTTCAAGGGAAGGGTTAAAATATACTCTGTTCTGGCTCTCTGTTTCAGGTTCTTGTTTCTTTGTGTACACTCCAAGAAAGAGTAGATCTGCTGAGGGCTATCCGCTGTGGCGGAAGTAGGATGACATCATTGCTTCCCGACCCTGTGGACACTGATTGGCCAAGCCAGTAATCTGCCAAACCCCCCCTCCCCACCCTCCAACAGTTCCCTTGTCCCTTTAAAGGGCACCTGACACCAGCTTTTAACCCTTTCTAGAATTCCTTCTTTTATGTGAAATCTCATCCATTAACCTATGAAAAAAAACGTCCTGTGAAACACCTCTAAAGTCATATGCAAATGAGCTAAGAAGAGTAACTTTTTGTCTGAGATGAGTCACTTTTAGAGGCTGGAGGGGGAGTTTTACCATTAAAAAGGGAATGCTATAAAGGATATTTCCTTTTGATGGGCTTAGTGGTATAAAAGCTGCATTCGGTTTGATCTTCCCAGAAAGTGGTTTTTTATTATTTTAAGATTTGTCGTTTATTGTTGAGTCCAGACTCAATATCCAGCGACACAGAACGCGCCTCGCTTCCTGTACAACAACAACTTTTGTTTTCCTATTATTTATTGCCAAAAATTTGGGAACAATGAAACCAAATCCCATTGAGATTCCTCGGTAAATTTCTGCATTCCACTTCTAGGAAACATCTGGATTTTGAGAGAACATTTTAAACAATAAGACTTTAAGGCTTAATAAAAGTAGAACTTAATTATCATTTTGGTATTTAAATGAAAACGAGGAGATTCCCCGTGGATCAGTTTATCTCACTGCTATTTTGGGATGTAAAGGGGTTTTCCATCTTCATAATGTTTACAGTGATTATTCCCACTAACTGGCAATTATGCCAAAAATTCCTCTGTCTGCTGCAGGTTCCTCTTCTGTTACTTGGATCTTCTGTATTAGGCTTCACACACAGAGGTTGGTCTCAGACTCTTTATTACATGAGGTGTTAGCTGCCGCTACACATGGGTCTTCCCTATTAAACTACTACCAACAAGTTGCAACATCAAGACCCACATAGACCAGAACAGTATATAACAGTGGTGGTTAACCTATAGTACGGGTGCCAAAGGTGGCACTCAGAGCCATTTCAATGCCCCAGGAGAGAGTTCACCAAACAGGACCAAATCCACCAAATCTTCCTGCAATCCCAGACGACTTAAAGAACATCTACCGCCAGAATGAAGGATTGTAAACCAAGCACACTGACATACTGGTGTGTGCCCTCTTCTAGTAGAATCTGCTCTTCTTTAAAGAGAACCAGTCACCCCATTTATCGGCACTAGGAGAAGTTACTAAAGTAAGCAGCTCCTAGTGCTTGAACAAACGCCGCAGTGTTAGAGTGATACCTCCGGTAACGCTATCAAACACTGCGGCGGAGTACAATGTAATCATCGGACAGCTCGCAAAGCTGTCCGATGTATTCATGAGGGGGCGGTCCGAGGCGCTGCCTCTTCCCCGGACCGCCCCGCTCGCTCCATAGGCCGCCAGTGACTGCCGCGCCCTAGGCGGCAGTCACCGCCCCTAGCCACGCCCCCAACGCCGCCCCTTATGAATACGTCGGACAGCTTTGCGAGCTGTCCGACAATTACACTGTACCCCGCCGCAGTGTTTGTACCCGGTAATGCTATCACTGTAACACCGCGGCGTTTGATCAAGCACTAGGAGCTGCTTACTTTAGTAACATCTCCTCTTTAAGCTCAAACGAGGAAGTCCTCGCCGAGACAGAGCCGTATTTTGGAGAGTTCGACAAATCCTATTTTTTGGAGGGGTTAAAAAAATGGCAGGAACGTTGGGAGAAGTGTATCTTTCTAAAAGGGGATGAACTATGTTGAAAAATTAAAAGAAAAATTTTTGTAGAAAATGGTGTCTTCATTTCTAACATGGGTACTTACTGAACCGCCCTTGTAGTCCAGCAGAACTCCGGACACTCTTTACATTGGCGCGCCATGATGATTATTGAGTGTGAAATCCATGTATATGATAAATACAGTTCAGAATTTTCCTCACCTGCTTACAACTTGTCAGCCCTACGTACTTATCTTGGTCTGGCCTTCTGCATTAGAAACCGGAAGCCAAAACTAGAAGCGGTCCAAAACATAGAAGAGATGCAGATATTTTCATTACACTTTCAAATAATGATGTGAAATACTGATCAAATGTTGACACTGTCAGTATTTGATCATAATTTTGCATCAGTATTTGAAAGTGTAATGGAAAGATCTGCATGTTGTGAACCCACAGCAGGGGCGTTACTACAGTGGTAGCAGCCATAGCAGCTGCTATGTGGCCCGTAGTGTCAGGGGGCCCCGGAATCTGACCTCATTCACTAAAGAATGGAGGATGTGCACCATTATATACATATTATGATGCACATTGTACAGGATAATATGTATATAACAGTGATATCTTCTACAGAACACAGCTGAGTCGGGAACTCAGATAAGTAATGTCGGGAGAGGGGACATCAGGACTAGAAATTTCTGATGCTGCTGTCTACTTCCCCCATGTGGTCTGCACTTAGTGGGGAAGATATGTGCCCTCAACATCCCTGGGATAAGAAGACTGCCTGGTGAAGGGAAAAGGGGGCCCCATTCAGAAGTCTGCTATGGGCCCAGCCTCTCCTAGTTAAGCCCCTGACCCCCCGGGTTGGAAATGACATAATCTCACATCTTTAACCTGATTTATCAATTACCCGATCCCTATGTTGTAGTAAAATGACCATGTGAATTCCATCATCCCTGAGCTTCTTCTATAGTCATTTTACATATATCTGCCCCCAAGTATCTGCCCATAGTGTCCTTCAGCATCAGGTCAGGCTCCTTAATCATCATTTGTTATACAGAAGACAAGATGGAGATAATGGGGCACATTTACTTACCCGGCCCATTCGCGATCCAGCGGCGCATTCTCTGCACAGGATTCGGGTCCGGCCGGGATTTGTGAAGGTAGTTCCTCCGCCGTCCACCAGGTGGCGCTGCTGCGCTGAAAATCATCTCAACGCGCCGGAATGCACCACCTCGGACCAGGTGAAGGTAAGCGCTTCCCGAGCGACACTTTTTCGGTTTTTAAATGCGGCGGTTTTTCCGAATACGTCGGGTTTTCGTTCGGCCACGCCCCCCGATTTCCGTCGCGCGCATGCCGGCGCCGATGCGCCACAATCTGATCGCGTGCGCCAAAATCCCGGGGCAATTCAGGTACAATCGGCGCAAATCGGAAATATTCGGGTAACACGTCGGGAAAACGCGAATCGGGCCCTTAGTAAATGACCCCCAATATGAGTAGAAAAAGGGTCCAGGTAATTGTTAATGTTAAAAACACATTAGACGTTGTCTCGGAGGGTGAATATCACTAAGTGTTTGTGATGAGAGTCATTAGTATTCTGTGTAGTACGGACGAGCCATCACCATTGTTATCTGATACTATGCAGATGTGGAGGATTCTTGCCGTCCCTCTGCAGGGAAATCATTGCTCTCAGTATGAGATCGGTTTAATCCGGGACTTTCCATATCCCTAAAGCAGCCGACTACGGACATCACTGGCAAAGGGAATGACATGGCAGATAACTCACTTATCACTAAGCACTATGAGACTGTATCACTAACTCATGTGTCCTCGTACTATCAATACAAACCCTGTGCAGGGAAATATAACCATAGATTGGAGCCACAATGTATTTTACATGTACACTTTTATCAATTCATAACGCCTGACAGGTCTCCAGCAGGTGGTGTGTGCAAGAAATAAGGAGGGAGAGGCTGATCTGCTGGTTTCTACCTGGGGCAACCCCTAAGTGTCTGTAGGATGAGTCCCTGGGTAATGGTTGGGGAAGCCAGTGGTGGTAAACAGCCGTATCCAGGGATCAGACGGAGTTAATGTTGTGCAAATTAACTTACACTTCTTTATTCATCAGCAGGCAACGGCCAGAAACGATGAACAGCAGGTTTAAGCAAGATGGTGAGCTGGTGGGAGATAGCAGGAAGGTAACTTTCAGCCTGGTAGGAACTGCAGTCTGGGCCGGTAGGGATGGAGCTGAGTCCAGATGGGGACCTCTGCTCTGGGGCTTAAGTCTCCTGACTTGCCCTCAGGTATCAGGCAGCAGCCTGAGACACCTCTTCTTTCTGTTACTGGGTCTGGAGAGCAGCTCTGAGGAGGTCTGGACCTGCTTCTCTATCTACTGACTAGCAGGGGTTTATCTACTCTCCAATCAGGTGGTAGCACTCCTCCAACCAGCTTCCAGCTTGCTTTACAAGAACATCATTGGACAGTCACATATAACAATGTTAAAGTGGCAATTACTCAATACACCAAGTTCTAGAAACATCCTAGAGAGATCATCAGTCTCCCTAACAGCTTCTGACCTGGAGAGGGCGCTATTTGCAACTACCAGCCTGCCTTTGCATTGGCAGGGGTGTTGCACGTGTACTCTGCATCATCCTCATTATCACACATTTTATCACAACAACACGGACTGCAAAAATTAACCACAACACACATTCATGTGAAGGTGGCCTTACTCTGATGTTACAATGAATGACATCACACAAAAGTCCAAATTAAAGGGATTGTCCACTTTCAGCAAATAATTGATTTTGTTTGTATGATGAAAAGTTAGACAATTATTTAATATACTTTCTGTGTCAATTCCACGCTGTCTTCTAGATCTCTGCTTTCTATCATTCTGTAGGAAGCTGTGGATAAACATCAGTCCCAGGTCATATAATGTCACACAGGTGCACGGCTTGTTATATCCCTGGTCATGTGATGTCACACAAGCACACGACTCGTTATATAACTGGGCATGTAATGTTACACAGGTGCATGGCTCGTTATATCCCCAGTCATATGATGTCACACACGTGCATGGCTCGTTTTATTCCTGCTCATGTGATGTCACACAGGTACATGGCTCTTTATACTATAGATAGTAACGTTTACCTGACATCACGTGACCGTGGATATAAGGAGTTGTGCACCTGTGCAACATCACATGACAATAGATATACCGAGCCATGCACCTGTGTGATATCACATGACCAGGGATATAATGAGCCATGCAGCTGTGTGACATCACACGACCAGGTATATAGCAAGCCATGCACCTGTGTGACATCACATGACCAGGAATCTAACGAGCCGTGCACCTGTATGACATCACATGATCAGGGATATAACGAGCCATGCACCTGTGTGACATCACATGACCAGGAATCTAACAAATCGTGCACCTGTGTGACATCACATGATCAGGGATATAACGAGCCATGCACCTGTGTGACATCATATGACAATGGATATTACGAGCCATGCACCTGTGTGATATCACATGACCAGGGATATAATGAGCCATGCAGCTGTGTGACATCACACGACCAGGTATATAGCAAGCCATGCACCTGTGTGACATCACATGACCAGGAATCTAACGAGCCGTGCACCTGTATGACATCACATGATCAGGGATATAACGAGCCATGCACCTGTGTGACATCACATGACCAGGAATCTAACGAGCCGTGCACCTGTGTGACATCACATGATCAGGGATATAACGAGCCATGCACCTGTGTGACATCATATGACAATGGATATTACGAGCCATGCACCTGTGTGACATCACATGATCAGGGATATAACGAGCCGTGCACCTGTGTGACATCACATGACCAGGGATACAAAGAGCCGTGCACCTGTGTGACATCACATGACCAGGGATACAAAGAGCCGTGCACCTGTGTGACATCACATGGCCAGGGATATAACGACCACTCTATTGTTTTTATGATCCATGTGTCTCAGGACACAGGACACCCGGTATTCAGATCATTCTCACCTATGCTACGGGTTGTTATGGTGCAATCAGTCTTGTTTTTATGAGTTTTGACAACTCCTTTAGTCTTCCTATTTTACAATATAATAAATATTCTGTGGATCGGTGCTCACGTTTCTCCAAGTGCCTGGGGTGAGGCGGCTCTAATCATGGATACATAACGTAATGTTTCTCCTAATGTGAAGTCTGACATCTTCCCCCATCAGGGTTTTCTAAAATGTATTATTTTCCTAACAATGGCAGATAATTACCGAATCTCCGGGAACCCTGGTGACTATGTAACCAGCCTGAAAAATGACAAACTATATTGTTACTTACATTTGTTGCTCGGGGCTAAAATTATAATCTGATTAGGACATTGCAGAAATGAAGTGTTTTCACTTAATCTCTTGGAAAAGACGCGGCGCTGGAGCTCGGCGAGAGCTCTTATTTATATTTATGTCATGTTGTTCAGCAACAGCTCATAAGAATCCTGCAAATCCTTGTGAAAATACATGATTCTACCCAGAACCCAGGCCAACGTGTTGTGTTATTCGCCCAAGATCACATTTCATTCTGTTTTTCCAACTAAATGTCTTTGTGTTCATAGCACACATAAAATTTCCATATAAAGTAAGTAAAGTTTACTGCAGGAACTTAATAATCCCATTAGTTAAATAGTAGCGGACGATCTCATGGAATAGTAATTCAGGGTTTCTTTATAGGGGCTCAGCCTCAGGTAGGGAATTACATTTTATGTGACTTCTCACCTGTTTACCTATTTTAAAAAAATCACCTCCAAAGTCATGTGCAAAAGAGCAAAGAAGAGTCAAGTTTAGTGGTTGCAGGAATAAAGTTTGTATGGTCTCTCCGTGTTTGCGTGGGTTTCCTCCAGGTCCTCCGGTTTCCTCCCACACTCCAAAACATACTGGTAGATTGATTAGATTGTGAGCCCCATTGGGGATAGGGACTGATCTGGCAAAGCTCTGTGCAGCGCTGCATAATCTGTGTGCGCTATATAAATAAAGGAATTATTATTATTATCCATGTAGCCTTATGGTTATGTCATTAAGCAGACGGAACAATATTGAGTGATTATACAGTTACGTGCAAGAAAACTTAAAGTGCAACCGTCAGTTCAGATGATTTTTTATATTGTGTGTATTAGGGAGAGTGTAGTGAACACTTTTCTGATAAAATTCATTAAGAAAGTCTCCTCAGGCTGCATTCACACTCCGTTGGGGGATGTACATATGTCCCCCATAGGCCGGCAGGGATACGGTGCAGCACACGTGCGGCACCTTACCACTCCGTACACGGGGAAAAGATAGGACATGTCCAATCTTACCCCATGTTACGGTGCCGTGCGCCTTGCATTGCTATGCAGAGGGGAGGGGTTAACCGTCTTCCTCTCCTTCACGATGAACGTATGGCCGCCCGGCTACGGCCGCAGCATACGTTCGTGTGAATGCAGCCTAAGTTTGTAAAGAAACAGACTGCAATGTGCCCCTTAGTTACAATGTTACTTCACTATGGCAAATCTGTCTACAGGACTGAACACTGTTACACCCCTGTGAGTTAGTGATAACCCTTCCTGCTCTCTCCCTGGCTGCAGTATGCTATTAGCACTATATTCAAACATCAAGCTGAAAGTAAAGAGGTTAATCCTCCCTTCTCACAGCTGTTTAACCAAACACAGGGAGATTAGATATTATGCAGCATCCACATATGCACACTGAGGCTGGAATATGCATCTCTATGGGAGGGAGTAGCTTGATTTAGATTTTTTTTTAACAAATTAAGCAGAATTTGTTAATGAAGGTATTAGAAAAATGTTTACCACACCACCACCCCAAAATATTATCTCAAATGAAGGCTGAGCTTTCAGGGTCTGTATAGTTTTAAAAAGCACATGTAATGCTCCAAATTTCTCTAATAATCTATCTATGGCTGTATTGTAAGGATTGGAAAATATTATTTTAAACAGATGGGGTTTTTTTTCCATATGGACAGGATATATACAGAGATCCCTGAGGACATATTCATCATCTAAGGGAAAGACTTAAGAAAATGAATGACCCCATCATCTCAATCAGCTTGACTTCTGACATGGATTATATCATGATGTAGAGCATTATATATGCATATTGCTGGGTGTCACTATGTAATCATCTATATTCCTGTCCAATTGATGTATGTACTGTACCACTTTTGTATTGGACCTGGTACCTGCGCTCACGCTGCGTTCTATGACATTGGATACTATGGGAAATTGCTGAGGACTATCAATCACTCTAATTACCTGTCTATATTAGTGCAAAAAATAGCAAAGCGCTGTGCTCAGCAATTCCATGCACTCTGACAGTATTGAATGGAGCGGGAGCACAATCAAACTGCCACTCCGTCAGTTTGTTCAAACAGGACCCCTATTGTTGTGATCAGTAGGGGTACCAGTAGCTGAGCCCCACTGAAGTTGTTATCCCCTAA
Organism: Engystomops pustulosus; assembly: GCA_019512145.1. Taxonomy (NCBI): domain Eukaryota; kingdom Metazoa; phylum Chordata; class Amphibia; order Anura; family Leptodactylidae; genus Engystomops; species Engystomops pustulosus. Next base: position 200,013,848 of record CM033645.1, on the reverse strand, counting down.
TCTGTAGACTCATCCCCTTTAAGGACACAGGGTCAGGAAGTAAGAGTTCTCCTTAAAGAGGATTTTCCAATTAATACCTTATAGGTGTGTAGATATTGAGGCTCCACTATGGGATTCTGCGAAATATGCAAATATGTTTGCCAAGGTGGGAAATGGAAAACAATGCCATCTTTTGCTACCATGTAAGGCAGCCCCCTCAACACCAAGCATGACCTACAAGAAGCCTATATATTCCAGAAGGAACAGTTGTCTACAGTTAGGAGTCTGTTCCTTCTGGAAAATATATACTGGTTTGGTTTAATCCCACATCATGTTATTAAACTTCTTGTAAGTCATACTTGGTGTTGAGGGGGCTGCCTTACAAGTAGCAAAAGGAGGCATTGTTTTACATTTTCCACTATGGAAAATATATTTGCATATTTCCCTTTAAGGAGATAGGAAGACATTTTATATCATATTTCATTCGCACAGATCGCTGATCCTCAAACACATTTTATAGCCTCTGATGACATTACAGTATTGTACTAGAGTTAATATTTAATGGAATTATCCAGATAAGAAGGTAAAATAGCTCCATAAAGTCAAAGAATCCAAACAAGTCAAGAAGCAATGAATACGAGAAGCAGGGAAGCTTGACGCTATTTTAGAAGAGGATTATTAGGGGATTGAGGAGCAGAGTTGGACAAGGCAGAGTACTAGTACTCAATATAAGGTATGAAAAAAATAGCAAAAGGCGCCTTAAATTGAAGGTTAACGATGAATATTTCTTAGAAGTTGAGCCCTCAAAATACTTTTACCTAAGAGGCTCAAGACCAAGTCTGTTGTTTTGTCCAGGTTGATTGTCCTAGATTGAATAGGTAGAGCCACCATACCAAATATCGCCCATTAGGGATAGAAAAGGAATTATTATAGCCCACATGCCTCACCAGTCTATATATAATGTTGCCCCTAAGACCCTCGGGACCATACAAACACATATCACAGCATAATATAACTGGCCAATGCTGGAAATTTTCCCCTTAAAGTGCTATTCCACTATACAAGTACTAATCATCCCACATACAGTGAACATACAATGGATAGGTCTACACAGGGTCTTGGCTATGTAGACCAGTGATTTTCAACCTTTTTTGAGCCGCGGCACACTTTTTATACTTAGAAAATCCTGGGGCACACCACCAACCAAAATAGCACAAAATTACACTAAAACAGTCATAAAAGGCCTCCCTTTACTAATAAAAACCCCTAGCGGCCTCCCTTTACTAATTAAGAGCCCCTAGCGGCCTCCCTTTACTAATTAAGAGCCCCTAGCAGCCTCCCTTTACTAATTAAAAGCCCCTAGCGGCCTCCCTTTACTAATTAAGAGCCCCATAGCGGCCTCCCTTTACTAATTAAGAGCCCCTAGCGGCCTCCCTTTACTAATTAAAAGACCCTAGTGGCCTCCCTTTCCTAATTAAGAGCCCCTAGCGGCCTCCCTTTACTAATTAAGAGCCCCTAGCGGCCTCCCTTTACTAATTAAGAGCCCCTAGCGGCCACCCTTTCCTAATTAAGAGCCCCTAGCGGCCTTCCTTTACTAATTAAAAGGCCCTAGAGGCCCCCCTTTACTAATTAAAAGGCCCTAGAGGTCCCCCTTTACTAATTAAAAGGCCCTAGAGGCCCCCCTTTACTAATTAAAAGGCCCTAGAGGCCTCCCTTTACTAATTAAAAGGCCCTAGAGGCCTCCCTTTACTAATTAAAAGGCCCTAGAGGCCCCCCTTTACTAATAAAAGGCCCTAGAGGCCACCCTTTACTAATTAAAAGGACCTAGAGGCCTCCCGTAACTAATAAAAAGCCCCAGCCTCCCTTTACTAATAAAAAAAAAGACCCTAGCTGCCTTCCCTATACAAATAATAACATTATATACTTACCCTTGATGTCTTCTTCCGCGTACCTTCGCGTCAGTCACGTGACATGGGCCGCGTAGTGCAGGAGCTACAGAAAATGGGCGGATCGCCGACACAGGGCTTGTAGGTAAGTATGGGGGCCGAAAAACGGGGGCGCGGCGGCAGCGCTACACAGGGGCACCATAGTTCGCGGCACACAGGTTGAAAATCACTGATGTAGACCATAAATCTTTATACTATCTCCATAGACAGGGGGCATCCTCTACAACTAGAGGAGAGGTGGTTCTATCATCACGGTAGACAGGGGGCATCCTCTACACCTAGAGGATGACCGGTGGCGATGCTCACTATCCACACAGATTGATGTGGGGAGGCAGTCCTTCCACCTAGAGGAGAGGCTGGGTTTCTATATCACCTCGTCCAGGGCTTTCTTCCCCCCGGCATCCTGGACTCGTCTGTCATATCTTGGAGCCGAGATCGAGAGTCTTTTTTCCTTGTTATAATATAACCCGCTCCCCTATGTACCATAGAAGGGGCATTCCTCTGTGACAATGATGAGAGGTTTGGGGTTCCAGAACCATAGACAGGGGCCCCTTCCTTGACCAGCGTCCCAGCAGTTCCTAGAGGGAGAGGCGTCCGTGTCCTCTCGTGGTTCTATCCATCTCCTTTTTCAGCGACCGCCGTTTTTTGTTGGGGGGACTCTTCGGTCTCCTTTTTCTTTTCACACATAGAGCATACATTCGCCCTTTTTGGTTTATCTCTCTCAGACGAAGGGACGCATCGCCTCTACACCGAGGGAGAAGAGTGGCTTTCCTACATGCACATAAGACAGGTCGGGAGACTCTACCTCTAGAGAGAGAGGTGTTCACCATCTCATAGAAACGGCGGGCTCCTCTACACCTAGAGAGTAGCGGCAGTGTTTTACCTCTCCATACGACATGGGAAGCTCTCTACCCTTGGCGGCGAGGTGGTGCTACCATCCCATGACAGGGACATCCTCGTCCACCAGAGGGAGGGAGGATCTACCTCACCATAGACAGGGGGGCTCCTCTGACACCTAGAGGGAGGATGGCGGCCTCTCTCCTCCCTAGAAGGGGCTATTCGCTACACGTTCGCCGAGTATGGGGGCTTCTGACACATCACAGAAATTTGGTATTAGGTGGGGCGTTATACCTCTACCCGTAGAGGAGATGGCGGGGGTTCTATATTGTTCCCCATAGACATTGGGGGCCTATCCTCTTCATCCCTACAGATCCTTTTTTATTCCTTTTTTCCCCTTTTTTTTAGTTGCGGTTCTACCGTCTCACGACTGGGCGTTTTGTCCTCTAACACCTTGGATGGGAGGTAGGGTTGCTACCACTTACCATAGACAGGGGGGCGTTGAATCTTACTGCCTGGAGGATGATGGGTCGCGCTTTACCACTCACGATCTATATGGACCATCTGGGGGCCCCCCATCTCTTTACCCCCCCTAGAGGTAGCAGTATGGCGAGTCCGTTCTACTCACTCCATAGACAGGGGGACATCTCTTTTTCTGACACCTAGAGAAGTGGCGGTTCTACCATATCCATAGAAAGGGAGCATCCTCTACACCTCGAGGAGAGGTGGTTCTACCCTCCATAGACAGGGGGCATCCTACCTTAGAGGAGAGGTGGTTTACCATCTCCATAGAAAGAAAGGGGGCATCCTCTACACTAGGAGGGCAGTTCTACCATCTCCATAGAAAGGGCATCCTCTACCTCTGGGAGAGGTGGTTCTACCATCACCATAGACAAGGGCATCTCTACACAGAGAAGAGGCGCTTACTATCTCCATAGAAAGGGGCATCCTCTACACCCTAGAGGAGAGGCGGTTCTACCATCTCCCTAGACAGGGGGCATCTCTACACCTAGAGAGAGGGTGGTTCTACCATCACCATAGACAGGGTATCTTCTATCCTCGAATAGAGGCATTTCTATCCATGCCATAGACAGGAGTATCCTCTACACCTAGATGGAGAGCGGTTCTAACACCCTGACAGGGGCGATTCCTTACACCTCGAGGAAGGGTTCTATCATCACCCAGACAGGGGCATCCTCTACACCTAGAGGGAGTGTTCTCGTCTATATCCATAGACAGGGGAGGGCATCATCTCTCCACTAGAGGAGAGGTGTGCTACCATCACATAGACAGGGGGCATCTCTACATCTAGAGGAGGGGCAGTTCTACCATTACCATAGCACGGGGCTCCTCTACACCTACAAGGAGAGGCGATTTACTACTACAACATAGACAGGCGGCCAGTCCCATCACCTATGCAGAGAGGGAGGGCGTTTACCCGTCACCCATAGACAGGGGGTCATCTTACACTAGAAGTAGAGGCAGTTATACCATACCCATAGACGGGGCACCTCTACACCTAGAGGCGAGGTGTCTCTACCATTCCATAGCAGGGGGTTCCCTCTACACCTAGAAAAGGGCCGTTCTCCCATGACCCATAGGCAGAGGTCAGTCCTCTACCACTAGAGGAGAGGGGCAGTCTTCTATCACGCCATAGACGGGGGAGGGATCCTTTACACTAGAGGAGAGGAGGTTCTACCCCCCAGTCACTATAGACAGGGGCGCACCTCTACAGCCTAGAGGCGAGTTGGGTTCTAGCATCCACCATAGAACAGGGGGGTATACCTCGCCACCAGTGATGGCTAAACCTGGTTTGTACAGAACGAGTGCCAAACCTACACAGAAGGCCCACTTAAAATTTATCGCAAAAGTGCAGCACCAGACACTGTAATTTGTGATTATACTCCTTCTTGATTAAACAGTTGTCCTTGATACCAGCCCGCGGACACCAATAAGCAGAAAAATAGTAACAGGTAGGCTGTCACTTTAAGAAAGCTCTGTGGGCACAGCAAGTCCTGGGCGTCTGGGGACTGGCAGGAAGATGCCTGCGTCATCTCTCGGTGATGGCTACGAGGCCCACAGATAAGGGCTCTGAGTGCCACCTACTGGCACACCAGTGCCATAGGTTAGCCATCACTGCTCTGACAACTAAGAGGAGAGGGGTTCTACCATCAACCATAGGACAGGGGGCATCCTCTACCCTAGAGGAGAGGTGGTTCTACCATCACCATAGACAGGGGGCATCCTCTACCTAAGGAGAGGAGGTTCTACCACTCACCAATGACGCAGGCACCTCTACACCTAGAGGAGAAGGCGGTTCTACCATCACCATATTACCCGGGGACATCCTCTACACCTAGAGGAGAGGTGTGGTTCTACTCTCACCATAGACAGGGGGCCTCCTCTAACTAGAGGAGATGGTGGTTCTCTCCATCACCATAGACGGGGGCATCTCCACACCTAGAGAGAGAGCGGTTCTCATCACTATAAACGGGGGCAGGGGTCCTCTACACCTAGAGAGAGAGGTGTTTTAGCAATCACCATAGACAGGGGAATCCTCCACCACCTACGAGGAGAGGTGGTTCTACCATCACATAGACAGGCAGCATCCTCTACCCTAGAGGGAGATCAGTGTCACCATCACCATAGACAGGGGGATCCTCTACACACGATGAGAGGAGGGTTTACACCATCACCATAGACAGGGGCATCGCTTACACCTAGAGGGAGAGGCAGTTCCCATCACCATAGACAGGGGGCATCCTCTACACTAGAGGAAGGAGGAGGTTCTACATCACCATAGACAGGGGGCATCCTCACACCTAGAGGAGAGGAGGTTCTATCAATCAATATAGACAGGGGGATCCTCGACACTAGAGGAGAGGAGATTCTACCACTCACCATAGACAGGGGACATCTCCACACTAGAGGGAAGCGGGGCTCTAACCATCACCATAGACAGGGGCATCCTCTACACCTAGGGAGAGGAGGCTCTACCATCACTATAGACAGCGGGATCCTCTACACCTAGAGGAGAGGTGGTTCTACCATCACCCTAGACAGGGGACTATCTCACACCTAGGGAGAGGTGGTTCTACCATCACCATGGACAGGGGCATCCTCTCACCTGAGGAGAGAGGTGGTTCAGCCGCTTACCATAGACAGGGGGCATATCCTACAATGGAGGGGTGGGTTCTACCATTACCATAGGACAGGGGGGGCATCTTACACCTGGCGGAGAGGTGGTTCTACCGTACATGACAGGAGGGACATCTCACACCTAGAGTGAGAGGAGGGTTCTACCATAACCATGACAGGGGGCCCTCTCACACCTAGAGGAGAGGAGGTTCTACCACCACATAGACAGGGGGATCCTCTATACCTAGAGGAGAGGAGGATCACTCACCAAGACAGGGGGCATCTCCACACCTAGAAGAGGGGGCTCTACATCACCATAGACAGGGGGCATCACTACTCGAGGAGAGGGGCCTCCCACCATCACTAGACAGAGGGATCCTCTACACCTAGAGGAGGTGGTTCACCATCACATAGACAAGGGACATCCTCTACACCTAGAGGAGAGGGGTTCTACATTCACCTAGACAGGGGCATCCTCTACACCTGGAGGAGAGGTGGTTTTACCTACCATAGACAGGGGCATCCTCTACACCGGAGGAGAGGTGGTTTACCATCACCTAGACAGGGGGCATCCTCACCCTGGAGCGAGGTGGTTCTACCATTACCATAGACAGGGGCATCCTCTACACCTAGGGAGGGTGCGTTTACCATCACCATAGAACATAGGTTCTTGACTGAAGAGCAGTGAGTTTATGGGACTCTGTCTGCCCACGGAAGTCTGGGCGGGGGACCTAGTACATGTTCAAGAGAGACGATGAAACAATAATAAACTTCAGGTTCTTTTTAAATGTTACTTTTATTGTAGGGTAAGTAAGTCCTCATCTAAACTACTCATGAACAATTCCAGATAAACAATGTTGTAGGAGTCTGGGGTTCTGACCGATGAGCTCCATAATTGACCAGCAAAAATGCAGAAGCAAGGCAATATGTTATGACGTGATTGTCGCCAGTTCATTTGGCTCGGGCATGATCCAAAATCCCCTTAGTTAAGCTGCATGATCGACAGTTCACATCCATCTCTTGTATTTGAAGAGCTTTTGCTTTATTTACGCAGCTGCTAGGTTAAGCAAAAGAAACCATCGGACGAACGCAGATACCGTCACGTCAAGTTACTTAAAAACATTTTATTATGATAATAATAATATGTCCATGTTCATATGAGTCATCTTTGTTCACATTTGCAGCCATAACCATCAGTGTGAGATCGTCCACTACAACCACAAAACACGATGTAAAACACAAAAAAAAGATGCTATATAATTTTTAAAAATTTTGCCACGAATTGCCAGACGAGAGAAAAACTATAGATTAACGAAAATACAAAAACGTATTGATAAACAAGTCATTTCATTCCTTGGTCATCAGTTCAGTTCATAAGTATGTTGTAGCGCCCGTCAGTGATAGTGTAAATGAAATAATTGTGGGATACATGTGTTGTAAATACGAGCTCTCGGCGTATAAGGTTGTTGTTTCACTCGCCAAAACTCTTGGTGGTGTTACGACATTGTGTAATTTTTGCATTCCTGAAATCACTTGGTTGGGATTTTGATGATCCATACAAAGACGGCAAGACTTAACACATAACAATTGAATGAAATATTTAGGGCAAAAATTTTGCCCTTTCATGAGGAAACAACAGTAGGTGCTAGCACAGTGAGTTCATCTGTCACATGTGCCAGGTATGATGTTTCACTGACCGTGCCAGATTAACCATGAACATACTTGGCGTGGGGTTGCGTTTCGGGGGCAAAGTAGAGCCAACTTCCCAGTCGGGATGCTATTGAATTGTGTCCTATTTTAGGGCATGTTTGCCAGATTTACAGGGCTACAGCCAGATAAAATATGGTGTACAATGACGTTAATGTAGTCGCAATCCTGACTAGAGCCCCTCCAGACACACTCTGCGTGGGAGTATGCAGTCCAATGCACATTACGCCTCAACAATGATAAAAATGGTGGGGGTGTGGCCTTTGGACAGGGCGGTGGTCCTAGTGGGAACAATTCGTCTGTGTGCAAAAATATTTGGGGAACAAAAAACTAGTCTAAAGAAATTGACAGTCAAAGAATTCTAGCAGAGACTTGCGGAACCAGAGACACAGGGGCCACATATACAGATAACGAACAGTAATGTCCGACGACATACGCACTGTGCCGCCGCATTCTATAAGATTGTGGCTCCGATTTCCATGCAATCTACGGCGAGGAGTTACCAACTCTCCTCCTGAATGAAGTGCCGGCTGGCTGCGATCACAATTTTAAGTTGAAAATCCGCGGAGGATTAGTTCTGATCACGTCGGATTGTCCGAACGACCCGCCCCCGGTTGTGAGGCGAAAGGCGCGGGGCCCCAGATATGCAACTCAAATTCGATCGTCTCGCCGTTGCGACCAATCCGCTTCGTAATATTATACCTTCTGTCCCAGGTGAAATACGGTAATGTAGTCCATGTCGGACCATAGCCTTAGTAACTTAACTGCCTTCCACAGGTTGTTGAAAGTTCACCGGCCCATTAGAGAAGATGCCCTTTAATGGCGATCATCTGTTTAACTTGATGATCCACAAGTTAGTCCTGACAAACTAATAAACAGCATGGTTACCTGTGTGCTCTTCTTCGCCAGCTAGTATGCAGTCATTAAACCCCACACCCAGACGTCTGATTGTTTATTTCAACGTGTGATCAATGGATTAACAGTCTGTCTCATCTTTGTAATCCGCTTTTTCATTTGCATAAAGTTGTCACTCTTAAAGTGCCGGACTATCTATTCTTATATTCCTACTTGTACCTATATGTATACACGATTATATATAGTATATACTATATATACCTACTTAATACTTTCTTTCAGTTGGAGTGTGCCATGGCGTCCACCACTTCTGTGGTGGACGGTCCGGAGGGATCTTGGTTTTGTTGGAGGCCGCGAGCCTGGGGGTAATGGGGCGGCAATGGGTCTTGGTCCATGTGGCGCCTTGTGCTGAGCAGTGGGTGACGCCATGTGATGAGGCACATAATAGAGTAGGGATTTCTTCTAGACCATAAGAGGTCACCTTGAAGTGGTTGGTTGGTGAGTCTTATAAATTTGACAAAAATGGAAACTAAGAACCTCAAGTTCGTTATCTAATTAGCCAAGGGCAGTAGCTCATTGTGTGAGTGTGGGCTGGGGCTGGTCACTTCTTTTTCTCTCCCCAGTTGGTGTTAGTATATTCCTATCCCTTCATTTATTTGTTTTTTCCTGGTACCAAGCCCCTCCGCTCCCATTTCAACCCCAGGTTGTGTTATTTTAAAATTACTTGCCAGGAAGGAACGCATAATTGGTGCGCCCTCTTCTCTCGAGCCGCAAGTTGTCTGAGACCACAGCGAACAGTGAGTATCACACACACTGTTCAGACAACATGGTGTGAGCACTTTTTTCTGTTCACATGTGCGGTGTTGCCTGGTGTCCGCCCGCTTCTGTGGTGCGCTGCCTGGTGGGGTGACCCGGGCCCGGAATCAAGACCCGCCATGAGGGCTTGCCTTGCACCAGTTACGACGCGGTGGTACGGGTGGTCGTTGGCTAAACGTGTGGTGTCTTGGTCCCTGCCTGGCGATGCTGCTGCGCGTGTTGGTGTACGCCCATGTGATGCCTGCAGAAAAATTCTGCGTTTAGGGACCCCCAATAATAGAGGTCACCGTGGAATGTGGTTGTGTTTGGGTATTACGAACAATTTTCGATCAAAAACGTAAAAAAGTAAGAAATATGAGTTTCATCCAAATGCAGACCCCTGTGCCGCGGCCGTTATACTGTGTGTGTGGGACACGTGCGGTCCAGTTCTCTTTTCTATCCCATGATAATTTCCATAAGCCGTTGCCATGTTGCCTTCTCCGAGATAGGTTGTTCCTTGGATCTGACCCACCCCCCCTCATAACGGCTGTCCGATAAGTATTACTCACGGCCCATTCACAAAAAGTATTTCTGGATCTCTGTATCAATCTTTCACTAGCAGCTGTGGTCGTATGTATGAAAAACATCTCCTTTCTAACGGCAAATGGCTACATTTTTGGAAAGAAGAACATTATTTTTTAATAATATCACATAGAAAAAAGTGTCGAACCCATATATTAGCCAGATTGAAAGTAAATAAGTCATACGAATGTCCAAATGGGAATCCCCCTTTAATAAAGTCTAGGTTGCTAAAGTGTATGAGATGGAGCACTGTTTTTGACATCAGTCAGTTTCAGACCACTCTATAAATTTTCCTGAGGTATGTTACTGACTCGAGGAGGGCTAAAACCTAAGGTGCTGACATAAGGGGTCTCAAATCTGATGAGCCCCACCGCGATACTAAGTACTGTACTGATGTCCAGCGCCCAATCGTTTATTTTACGCGTTCCACCACAGCAAAACCACCAATTTTAAGCTAAATGCTGAATCTTTGTTTTTTCAGATACTATAATAAAGCTTTATGACTCCAGTTAAAATGACCCAAATTTCCATACAGAGGAACTAGGATTAAAAAATGACATTTTGGAACAAAGTGAGCCCTTCATTCTTCAAGTTGCAGTTGACTGTGAGCATCAGGCAGATCTCAATTAACCATTAATGATGATCATCAAATTGACACATAATAGATTTCCATACAGGGCAAAAAAGTATAAAACAACCAACAACATGACATCTATCAGTCCCAATAGCTACACAAGTAGAACAGCTGGTACTTATACATAGAGAAGGTCTAACAGAGCAACAAACGCGCAGCATGCTGGACTTCTGATATACAGTTACTGTACTTGGAGTCTTTCCCAAAGTACATTCATAAGAGAAGAGTTTTTGGACCACACCTTCAAAGAATTCACTGGACGACTGTATACGAAATATGGGACACCACGAGATTACCAAAGCTACAGTGAAGATCCTAATCCTTCTCTGTCCTAAAGTGGTTCCAAATCTGGATCTCTGTGACTCAGTGAACCGTATTACAATTACCGATACAAAAGATACGGATAGCAGAACATGTGGTGATTCTAGTGTTTTTGTTCTTATTTTAGTTTTGGACGCTTAGTCTTAGTTTAGCTCAATAGGATTTAGTTCTTATATTGTGATGTACTATCATAGGCATGTTGATAATAATTATTTATGTGGATAATTTTTTCCATCCTTACTTTTAAAACATAAAAAGCAATCGTATTAATTATGTTAACGGTGTACCAAGTAGTGGGACAGCGAGGTATTCCTGTCAGTTTTACCCTTTAATAGAGAGGAGTGGACCCAAAGTATTAAGTTTGGGTACAATATTTGGTCTCAAAACTAGGCAATGGCTAGGATTGTCAGGGAGAGCTATTGCTTTCCCAATCTAGCCCATGGCTAGTAACTGGCGTTTTTTAGATAAGTGAACATCACTGCAACGACCCAAGACCATGGGTAGGATGTACACTGGACCCCGGCAGACAGAGCAGAATACGACAGTACAAGTTTGGTAAGGACCTCCCACCAGGATGAAGGATTGTAAACCAGGCACACTGACAGTACTGTGTGGTGCGCCACCATTGGCGGATCTGCTCTTCTTGTAGCTTGTATGCCTTTTTTTTAAGAAAAGAGGTTTTAAAAATGATGCAGGTGAGCTTAGGGGGCAATCAAGCTCCATGACATCTATAGAGTCTGGAGGCCCTGAGGGCTATTTGCATAACTTTGTGACACCCTTTTCTTGTAAAAATAAGTCCTACGAAGCTAAAGAAAAGCAGGATCCTACAAAGAGGTGGCACTACCAGTATGTCAGTGTGGTTCGTGTTACAATTCTTACCTGGATAGAAGATTTCCTTTAGGCAGGCCAAACAGACGAATCAAGGTACAGGCAGAGGTCGGTCAGGCAGGATGGGTCAGCTGTAATTTACAGAGTGGAATCCAAAGTTGTATACCTCAAACCATATTAAATTTTAAAATAAACGAGAGAACAGCTTTAGGATGGCTTTATGGTTTCCCTGATTATGAAGAAGCTGTAATCCATACTAACCAGCACTAGTCTGACATTGTAGTTATAGTCTCCAGCAATTTCTGGGTACAATAGACAGAGCCGGGGCCATTCACACCCCCGGGAGGCCCTGCTCCTGCCCGCTGGGTGAAAAAAGTCTAAAAACTTGTCACAGATGAAGGCTTAATTACAGGGGGCATAATAAAATGGACCTAGGAATCTCACACTAACCTTTCTACATATGGGAAAATGACTTTGGAGAGCAGTGGTTGATGACACTTAATAAAAGGGGACAATTGGCGACCTTAAAGGAAAATAACTTGAAGTTATGTTATTTATTACTATTTCTGAAATAAATAGAGACAGTGCTAATCGTAAACTACGTAAACTGCCAAAATACCTCAATTAGTAGAAACCAGCTTCTCTGAGCCCTTTTCTGTTCGGTTCTACTCCTGTAGTGAAGCGAGTGTCTTGGAACGTCTTCTATAGGTTAGTTACCACAGCAGATACATCCGGAGGGACTTAATCATAACTTTTTTCTAATCATCAGGCAAGTCACCGGGTTACGTACAAGATAGGGTTGGAGGTTGAGTTCATAGTTGAAGTTGTTTATGTAACGCGAAAAGAATGTATATTTTATATTCGTAGATCAGACAAAAACAAATTTCGGCACCCCGTGACAACTTGCAAAATTGTAAAAATTTTTTTTTTGCGTGGTAATGGGACCAAGTATTTTAAAAAAACGCTTCATTACAGACACCTTCCAGCTGATCAGGGCAGTCTGGGCCTATCGTAACATCCAGAGAAGCTTCACAGAGGTCAGAGGTTTGTCTGTAACTCTGAGTTGTCTGTAAGGCGGGTGTCAGTAAGTAGGGGGACCGCCTGTTTGGCGTCATCCCATTGTTTGATATAAACTGTTTTATCTTAATGTATCTTTTATTATTTTCCCCGAATATGTAACAGGAGGTGTAAAGCCACTACAAAAAGTTGCATGGCGCTCTTATATAAATAACACGATTATTATTAGTATAAGAAATGCCATGATGAATATATTCTATATGAAGTGAGACTTAGACTATCCAGTGACCGTTCTAAGAGTTAAGTCGGTTTCTCCTACCTATCGGTCTGGGCCAGATGGGTGTAGGGGTTTAGCATTACATGCCTGTAGCATTGCCGTGGGAGACCTGGGATTCTGTCCCCAGCTTCAACATTTGAGAAAAGATTTGTATGTTCTCTCGTGCTTGTAGGGGTTTCCTCGGGTCCTCGGTTTACTCCACACTCAAACATATGTAGTAGGGTGATAGATTGTGAGTACCCCACTGGGGAAGGGACTTATTGACAAAGCTCTGTGCAGCGCTGCATAATCTGGGTGCGTAAATAAATAAGGAATTCTTCTCATTATTCTTATTAGCTGCGATTAAATAGGAAAAATGCTTTCTACACCACTGGCTAAATAGCAGGATATGAAAGTAAAGTGTATTGCAAATTTGTATATTATATGCGTGTGTATGATGTATGTATTTGTTAAAAATTTATTTATGTCGTATACTCAGTATTTGGGTCCAGGAGCTGGTGGCAGGACATACAGTCAAAAAACCGAGAAATGATGGTCACAGAGAGGAGAGAAGCCGGAAACAGCATTACAAAAAAATCATATGCATCTAAATTTCAGAAATACAGTGCTGCCTAATCTGTAGCGCGATCTAAACCATCTCTTATTTTATTAGGTTATTGTTGCTTAATCATTATTACTCTAGTATTTAGAACCATTTAATCTGGAGCTATAGAAGAGAAAACATGTTTTTTGTGTTTCAGCTGACTTCACTGTTCACTCACTGTATAAAGTGGACTGCTGGCTAGGGATTGTAAGTAGGGGCCAGTCCGGCGACAGACATCTGCAACATTCATAGTGGTGATCCAGATCCTGAGTGGAATAAAAAGCTTCAGATTAAAACATGCTAATTCTTAAATCTTGTATAGTAAAATCGAACAAACTGAAAATGATTGGTCAGACGCTGTTTCGGACACTTCACATCCTTAGTTTGGACTACCATACAGGACACGCTCCTCAGAATACTTGATGATTATAATAGGATCACAAATGAGTCACTGATGAATCTCAGGTTGCCTCGCGGCTTACAATAGCGACATCACAAAAATTAGCCTTGTACACAATCGCAGCTCGTGTACACAACATGGAATAAGGCATTATAAGCGACAAAATAAGATCCAAATTGATGAAATTGGAGGGACTACCTTTTATACTCGAGTAAAAGGCACTAGTTTTCGCAGAAAAAAATGGCTGAAAAACCCAAACTCGGCTTTATCGAGTAAAAAAGAAATCTTTCGGTGGCGCACGGCTAGATTTGCTGTGCGCACGCAGGAAGTGGGGGGCTAGATACACTGGGGCAGGGGCTGGCTAGCTATGTATCACTGGGGCGCTGGTTGGAGGCTAACACAGGGCAGGGGTGGCAAGCTATATAACCTGTGGGCAGGGGGCTGTGGCTTATACACTGGGGCAGGGGGCTGGCTGGCACACTACTGGAGAGCTTGTGCGACCAATGCATTTCGCCACCCTCGGGTTACTAAAATTAGGGGGCCTGGCTGTACTGGGTCGCTTATACTCGATAGATACGGTAATTTTACAAACACAAAAAAGATCTACGTTTGAACGAGATGGGAATGATACACCTGACGAGGTTAAACACTTGCGATAACAATATAAGATAAACTAGCCGGCATCATTTTGGCACAAAAAAAACACAATGTTGGGCGCATCTTACTTAAGACCCTGCGCCCGTTTTTCCTCGGCACTTTGCACGTTCTTTTACAAGTGCAACTGCTTGCAAGGTATTTAGAAGTGGTCTGCAGTAAGTGTCCACCATTTGTGTAAATTGAGTTATTTAATTGTATAAGGAGGATGTCCGTCCTACGTACTGTTACGCCATCTCTGGAGCTGTTAGTTGACTTGGTCTGCGGAGATAAGATGATACTAACAATGGTAACGAAACATGTGTCGCTTAGTTCATGTCATCGTCAGGGTATCCTTTTGCCTATCTTTTCCCGATGACTATTGATTGGAACAGTTCGTATACTAAAAGTATAATTTTCCATTGTCTGATTTTTGGCCCGCATGGCTTAAAATGGTGCAATAGAATTAGAACAAACGATTTCGGGAATTCTACCAAAGTTAATATTTGGTTCAGTAGATTCCTTTTTGGTCGTCTCATCACCTATACAATACAAAAACATTAAGGGGTTGGGTCCTTAATTTAATTAGATTTACTCACCTCTCCACAGGGGACCTCCTGCATCGGCCACATTAAACTAGAGCCGCAAGTCGCCCCAATCTGTGTTGGACATCGGGTAGGCCGTCCTGTTACCATGAACGATTAGTCCATAGATAATCACTGAAGGATGGAGCTGTATCTGACCATTGCAGCGGCCAAATAGTCTGTGTTTCTCGGAAAAATGATTATTTTATCCCCTATTCAAGGGAAGGGGATCGCATATTGTTAATAGCCAAAACCCTTTTTTTCTAGTACGCAACATGCAATTTTGGAATGTGTTAACTAGTTTCCTTGACTATTCTTCCCCAATCGTCACGGGTACAAGTCCCACACTGTATCATCCAAGGTGAACGCTAACCTTCAGTTACCCAAAACTTTAAGCTAGACTTAAAGAAATTTTAGTGGAATTTACGCATTTATGAAGAGAGACAGCCTATATAAATACAACGTAAGAGTAATTCTTCTATTGATTGCAAGATGATTTTTGGCCTTTTCTTTGTCATCCGGCCCAGGCCTACATGATGACTTCTCCTTACAATTGCAAATTTATAAGGAAATAATTGTGACCTTGCTACTGAAAACCAGCGGAGTAATATCAGGGTACGACAAATATATCAGAGAAGGACGGGAAGAAGACAGCAGATCACCAAGACCTCGCCATTCAACTGGGTGGTGCTTACGGCTGGGAATCGGTTGCGCTGAGTCCCAACGATCAGCATAGGAGATGGATAAAGCAACGCACCGGTACGGTTCAGTTCCAGAAAATCTTTATGTAACATAAACCAGGCATGAATGGTGTGAACGTTCGATTCCAGCGCTGAATCTGATTTCTGCTTGAGAAAGAAAGATCAACTGGAATCGAAACCGTTGAATCTTTATGTGGATAATGTTACATACCGAGTTCTGGACCTGAACCCGTACCGGTTGCTGTGGCTTTCTCCATCTCCCAAATATATTCAGACCTCATTCCAGTTCACATACTAAATAGTGACCAAGGGATGAATACAAAAATTAATTACTACATACGTACCCCAGAGTGTATAGAATATAACAGTTCACACTTAATCCCCATCTATAAGTACAGAGCCCCATAAATTAGTGCAGATCCCCTAAACTAGCCCCTTAATATTGTCTCTTCATCTCACTGCTCTGACTTTATGACCTGTACAAAATGGTCATGGGACCTTATGTGTGCAGGTCCTTCCAAAGTTCGAGTGGATAATTGGACATAGTGGTTCTGTCCAAGTATTTCCATGATTTGCTGCAAAATTTTTGATAAAAAGAGAATGTGCATAAATTCCTTGACTGAAGATCTCAGTATTGTATGTGTCTAAATTGCCCTTCTAGTCAATTTCTTTAGTTACAAGGATATTTTTGCCATGCGAGCTTTTGTGGTCAGGTTATTGTTACCATGTGCGTTTGCTTATCTGATGGGAATCACCATAACCTACAAGAGTTTGAGGACTGGAATATAATCCACTAAACTCTGAATTCCAACCCAATCGACAGGATCTCTTTGCGTTGTCAGTGTTGGTGAGGCGGACCATTGTATCCACAATACAGATTCTAAATTTTCGTGCCTTTTGTAACCCACAATTTCCACGCTGTTAGACTATTCAAGTAATGAAGCTGGCACCTAGAACAATGAATAAATGGTTCGACAATCATACAGACCATAAACAGAGCCAGCTGCGGGGCCATAGGGTATGTGATCTAGTTTTTTGGATATATCCATAACGATACCAGATGTGTAGGTTTTCCTCCGGTGAGAGGAACCAGTGCACTTTTGACTTTCATGGTTTGCATTCCACTTTCAAAAACACCTACATCATGTAAGAGCCAACACTGTAGATGTTTGTGTTGGGAGCCATCCAAGCGTAAATTGTAACACAGCCCCGAGCTATGACAGAGCGGCCATTGTACACTGTCATGGGTTGATTGGTTATCTTAGAATTGTTATGGCCACATTGTGTATTTGACGCCGAAGTGTCTAAATTTATTGTAGCAGGTTTATAGGCTGACCAATATTGTGTTTGTAATGTGAACGATCCGTTGTATGTGTGTTTTCTTTCTTGCTCGTATCTATGGCCTTCAAGGTCCATGGCTTCCTTCTGCGACTACTTTTTGGGAGCACTTGAGTTTATTTATTCTTTCAACTCTTAGGTGTTCGAAGGTCTAACCTCATCCTCAAAGGTTTTTCGGTTGCCGGCAAGACCCTGATGACAATAGTATCCAGGTCTAGTACCCCCGTGAAGATAACATACCAGAGTGATTTGATCGATCCTTCGGTCGCTTGCTTTGTAGATAGAACCTACGCACCGGATTAGACTTTATGGTTCCTCATAATTACAGAAGTTTCTGGTATGGTAGGCCCCAAGTACTGGAGACAGTTAAGTAAAGTAACGAAAGTTGTAGAACCCATTTGTAGATGGGTGCCCCAATTGATTGAAGAACAGTCTTGGATTATAAGTGAAGCACCTATCACCAGTCCGTAGCTTTTCTACGTTGATGAGCGGTCGAAGTCTACCTAATACCCAGTATGCGGTTTCTTGAGTGCTCAGAACCAAAGACAATCTAGTCCCAAATTATGTGTACGCGTCAGATCCAATTTTAGGGGACATCAGAAATTCCGCGAAGGACCTCTCACGGAGTGAGCTTGAGGGTTTATCTGTGGAAGTGTTATAGTCGACCATAAACCCAGAATTTCTCTGTGGGCCTCAGATCACTGGCGACCAGTCAGATCCGACAAGACTGTGACCCATCATTGGAAGTGACGATGGATTGTAAAGCTTTTTTGGAGTGAGACAACCTCACCCAGATGAGACTTGTAGCTTTTCTTGGGTGAATGTAAACAGCTTAGGAAGACCCTTTCTTTGTTGAGTACCATTATCCTATTACCCTCCCCTCAGAGACTGTGCTCGGTTGGCGGTCCAGACGAGACAGTCGTATCGACAAATGTAACCAAGTTACGGTGACTACTGGATGAAAGACGCTTCTTGGACCCGTTGTAGACAACCTACCTACCAGTATGTGGACGTTGCCCGCACCTTTCGTCGGTGGACGGTTAGAATGTCTTATGCCAGAATTACGGACAATAATACCAGACTTTCTCTGTTGGGCCCGACCCTGGGTAAGACAGAGTACCGGTATTAGGTCAGACCCATTTGAGGGACTAATGGATTTGAACGCCCTCTACAGATGTGAAGTACACAATACCATTCATCCCAGATGGTATGTTTTATCTCTGGTCGTTAAGGTTAGACGGTCTACCAGAGCCTACGATACACTAGCTTTCTCTGTGGCACACTAGACCGAGACCGTATTGTGAACAAATTGTGCGCAGATACCCGATTTGCACGGTGACAAATGGAGTGAAAGGACTTCTGAATTCAAGTGAAAACCTACCTTGTTCCCAGATTCTTAGGTTTCTCTGATGTGACGAGGTTCAGAAAGTATGTACCATAATACGTGTCCCCGGTTGTCGTCTCTTACTCGTGATGCTCATGTACACTGAATGTACATTTCTCCTACCAGATCAAGTTAGTACACGCTATGTTTAAGGTCCTCCAGAGGCACTGTTTAGGGGACAAATATGGTATCGCCTTCCCTAATTGTTACTTTTCTTTTTGATTATGTATTTTTTTTATTGATGACCTTCTGGAGTAGAGCTTCATGGAGTGAGAAAACCTACACCAGAGTGTGGAGGTTTTCCTGGTGGCAGGTGTTAGAAGGTCTACCATCACATTACCAGAGGTTCTCTTCTGCTGTGGGCCAACAGACCTGGAGGACTGCAGTAGTACCACTAAAATATCATCGATCCCATTTGAAGATGACCAATGTATTGATAGACCTTCTTGTGAAAAACCGGAACCGACACCAGATTATAGTTTCCCTTCTGATGAGAGCTGGTCAACAAGGTCTACCATCAATACCAGTCTGGCGTTTTCTTTAGTTCGGGACGACCCAAAGTCAGTAGTAGCTACCAAACCGGTCGTGATGAGAGCAATTGAAGGTACCAAAGGCATTGAAGCCTTCATGGCCGGAGAAACCTACACCGATGTAAAAACTGTTATTGACGGATTTGTCTAGCACCAGGAGATAGGTCGATACAGAGTTATTTGGAGTGAGGGAATTCAATCTAGTTACTAGCCTGCAGCGCATCACCCCCATAGACTTTGTAGGTTTGAATGATGAAAGATGGGTGCTAGTAGAAATAGGAGGGCTAAGGGCCAAGGATGGAGAAAAGACGTCCGTGATAAGATTACAAAGGGTGCTTATATTGAACTGACTTAACATGTTTCACTACTGGAGGTACGGTATCCTTTGTCACTTATCTTGACCTATACAAAGATGCAGGAGCATGGTTCGATATTGGCCCGGAGATCTGGTGTAATTTTAATACATTTAGTATGTGTTTGTTAGTCGGTAATAGTAGCCGTACCTTGTGAAATACATGCAGATTTCTCAGGTTGCAGCTGTGATTCCGAGCACTTGTGGTGCACAGGCCCTTGTATTGAGATATCTCCCTGTACTTACTGCACAGTCTTCAGTAGCTGTTGTAGACTTGAAACCAGAACCGGCTATGGAAGTGAGGGGTGGCAGCAGAGAACGAAGAACTGTGCACAAGGTTCATCGCCCAAGTCGAGCTATAGCCTGAATGTAAATGCATTTTTTTCAGTCCTGCTGCTTACTGACAACACATATAAAGGTGCAAGATGGCTAGAAGTATACACAGCTTTCCAGGTGGCAACTACACCCCCCCCAGTACTGCAGCTTGTTAAGTGTCACACTGCTTGACAGTACCACTCGAAAGTCGATGCGACTATGAACCACGGGAGGATTTGGAGTCTGTGTTCTTTACATTATCCAAATATTATCATCACACACATTATAAAACACTGAGCCAAGTGCTGAATTTTCATGCGGCGAAAAGGAACAAGATTTGCCCAAGTACAACATTTTAGTATTTTTAACAATCATTAATACAGATCCAGTTCAGCCTGCTGAGTAAGAGTAAATCATGAAGAATCTTACTATCCAAGCCCTGACTATTTTAGGTGATCTTAGCATCTACAGAGCATAGAAATGATGACGGTCCAACTTTAGAACTGTGGGATGATAATTTCTAACATCTAAAGAACAGTAAGACAAATCGCGGTCGCCTAACTTCTATTGCATAGTGCACGAGCCTAGAAGCGCTCATCAAATAGATTCTCCAGCAGTGTGTACAGGGTTTTGTACATGGAATATTAAGGCTCGCACACATCGAAGGCGGGACTGCCGGGGATGTCATAGAGAAAATTCATTATACTCAGAGCAGGACTGTATGCTCCATTTGGATCAGTGGTCACCTGCGCTCCCCTGGCTGCTGTGACGCTAGAGCCTGTTTCTCAGTGGGCTACCTTGAGGTGACTCATGATGGCGGGCATTATGAAATTCGGAATGTTCTTCGATATCCTGAAAAGATTCCATAGTTTATCATCAAAACAGCCCCTCTCCTGGTTTATTGTTATAAAAGGTCAAACAAAAATGAGTCAGTCGATGTCGCAGTCCCCTCTCTTCCTTGAGTAAAGGCTGAACAACAAAATTTTACACACAGTAATTGTCCACTGAGTAAAGTGATATCACTAATATTAAAACAGTGGATTGTCCACCTATAAATGGGTTAATACACACAGTATTGCTCACCAGTCCAGCTAAAAGTGGCTAGATGACACAACAGCAGGTAACGTCACAGTTTTTACCGTGTCGGACTAATAACACCGCCCAGGAGGTTTTACGATGCTACAGGGTAAGAGCGTTAGGGTCCACGGTGAAATAACACAGGTGAGCTGTTCACAGCTCCTACGTCCTTTTCTTAAGTCACCAGGGATAATACACACTAGTGCCATGTTACAGTCCAGGGATTAATATACATCCACAGTTGTGATCTCGTCACGTTACAGGGATTTACAGTAATACACAGTTGACTTTTGTCACGTAAGGTGGATATACAACAGTTTGGCTGTTAATTAGTTTACAGGGGATAATACACGCACCAGTGATGTCACGGAGGTACATGGGCTAATTACACACCGTCGATGTCAACAGTACAGAGGTACTACACAACAGTGATCTGTTCACAGTACAGGGATTAATACACCCAGCAATGGCAGACAGACTACAGCGGTTATAATACACCAAGGGTGATTTCCAAACAGTTAATTAGTAACCTAGCTTTTGACTCCCAACCTCCCGTACACCTAGTTTGATGTAACGGATTTTTGTACAAGTTGGATGTAAATACAATGCCCCCCTCTAAGTAAGGTTTGTACAGAGTTCGATCAATACACACTAGTAATGCCAGTACAGAGATAATTCGCACACCCAGTTGATGGTCCCCCAGGTCACCGTTATTAATCCCAGCTACACCGTGAATGTGCACAGTCTACAGAGATATTATGCTACACCTAAGTGCTTAGTGATGTCACAGTAGAATGTCCATAACTTCACACCACATAGTTTTGGGATGTCCACATGACAAGGAACTAATACACACCAGTTGATGTCACCGACGATAGGATAATTACACAGAATAATGTTACCCTACAGGGATGGATTAAGGACACACAGGGATGTCACAGTACAGGGATAATACACAAAGTCGAGGTCACAGTACGGGATAATACACAGTGATGTCACAGTTACAAATATATTTATCAGTGAAGTCACAGTTGTAAAGGGATTAATAACACGAATGTCACAGTTAAGTGGATAATCCCACACAGTAATGTCACAGTACCGGCGGATAATAATCCACAGTGATGCCACAGTAGGGATTATACACACAGTGATGTCACAGTACAGGGATAATAATCACAGTGATGTTGAACAGTACAGGGATAATATCCCACAGTGGATGTGTCACAGTTACAGGGATAATACACACAGTAAGGTCACAGTACATGGATGAATATACACAAGTTGAGGTCACAGTAACCGGATAAATTACACAGTAGTGTCACAAGTACTGGAAATACACACAGTAATGTCCACAGTACAAGGATAATATACACAGTGTGTCACAGTAAGGGATAATACACACCAGTTATGTTGACACAGTCGGGATAATTATTTTGTAACACGAGTGATTGTCAAGAGTACATGCTAATATTAACACAGTGTGTGATGTCACAGTTACTAGGGATACTACACGTATCCTTAATCTGCACGAGTGTACTAGGGATAATATACTCAGTTGATGTCACAGTACAGGGGATAATACACACAGGTATGACAGTGACATGAATTACTAACCAGTGAGCTCACAGTACAGGGGCTATATACGTACAGTGATTGTCAAGAAGACGGCGAGTATTACACAGTGATGTAACAGGTACAGTGGATAATACACACGAGTGCTGTCACAGTGCCAGGATACTATACACTCATGATTGTCACAGTCAGGGACTAATACGACACCGTAATGTCACAGGTACAGGATTGTATACACAGGGATGGCAAAGTACAGGGCTTTAATCAACGACTAGTATGTTCACCACTGCAGAAATGGATCGTATACACCTGACTGTCACCGTACGGGAATAATTACACAGCAACGTGATGCCCACAGTGGCGGGGAAATACATACAGTGATTGCACAGTACAGAGATAATCTCTCCAGTGATGTGATGTCACAGTACCGAGATTCTACAACCCTGCACAGTGGTCAAACAAGAGTGAAACATCGACTGTTCTGTTACGATGCCATTCTGTTTTGCTGACTAAGGCCGGGGGTTGCTGAGTCCGTGTGGGTGTTGAGTTTTCGTCCTGAGCTAGAGGATCACACGGGAATCTTGCCTATTCCAGGGACATTGTCTACATTAATAGTATGGACAAAAGAGCTGCACAGCAGTGCAGAGATCATGATCCACACTCTCCTGGGCCCATTTCGGGGAGCCAGTTACCTCGCCTGTTCTTAGGCGGTGTGGTCGGGTAGACACGACGGGGGGGCTGGGGGCTTAGAGGACCGGTATTACAGGACGAGTGGCTGCGGTGCCTTACGACGTCAGTTACGGGCCACGATCCCTGTGTAAACTGGGGCGTTTGTTGTGGTCGATGGTTGCTTGGAATGGGGTATCGTGGAGGGACGGGCCTACCAGCTGTGGCGGTCTCCTAGAAGCGGTCTGTGCACGAAAGGTGCGACGTACTGCAAGCGGCTTGAAAAAAAGGAAGGTTTCTCCCACTTGATAGATGCACTGAGTACGGGCACCGGGTGCAAGGGTGGAAGAATACAGCGCTGAGCCAGGGTATAAAATGGAGATGACTCATGTTGTGCTGTTTTATGCATTAGAAGCGAACGAGTTCTGTATTGTATAAGCTCGGAGAGTGGAGACCGGAAGTTCCCTTGTATGGTCTGTGGGGCGGAGACCCGCCTCTACTACCAGTTCCACCTCAGTAGCACTACTACAGGGTATAGCACAACGGCTTGTCGAGGGCGATGGGGGTATTGATAGGATGGGAGGAGGCATGGTGCAGAGCTGTCGCGACCCTGGGTTGAGAGCTCTGTGGTCTGGGCGTGTCGGTGTAGAGTGCTTACCCTGCTGAGGACTTGGATTAACGCTGCCACCAGCGCAGGGCTGGATTGCTGCTGCTACGGTCCGCCTGAGGATTCACTGCTTCTTGGTAGTCAGTTTGGGATGGCCGTTCTCCCCTTAAATTCCGCCTGACCTAAATACTGTATGGAAGCACCCCTTCCTACGACAGATGTCCCACCAGAAATGGAGGGTTTAGTACTGAGCTCAGTGATCTTGGTGCGGTCAGCTGAGAATTCTGTCTTCCTAATCCTCACGATACGCCGCAACACCCATTTTGTATTGTGTCTGGTACAGCGAATCTTTCCTTTGTTTCTCTGGGTCATTTTTTGCCCGTCTCACCCTTTTATCGCCGCGACTGCCCTTTCTTATTCAACAACTACTACCCTATGGATCGCGAGGCGACTGTTACCACCTGTAATTAACAGCTGCCAGCACAGAGTATCAAACCTCTTGCATATAACGTTTGTCGCACTCCGGGGTCAGCCTCCACAGTTGTATCAATAACACACACCTTGGGGGTCATTTACTAAAGGGTCCTGATTCGTTGTTATTCTCACGTTTACCCGAATATTTCGATTTGTTCGTCCGATGTGTGACCTTGAAGTTGCCGCGGATGTTGTGGTTCCGGGTGGCGGGCTGAACAGAACGAAAAATCCCCGACTATTAGAAAAGGAAAAACAGCCCGCATTAATAAACGAATTAAGAGTGGTGCTGGGGGGACGTTTACTCTTCCCCCACGGCCCCGATGCCTTCCGGGTGGGAGGGAAGTCCGTGCCGCGATGGTGTAGATGGACTTTCAGTCACGCGCAGCGCCTACCTGGTGGGACGGCGGAGGAACTACTACCTTCATAAATCCCCGGCCGGACCCGAATCCAGAGCAGAGAAACGCGCCGCTGAGTGTGGATGCGACCGGTTCGTAGTAAATCTGCCCCATTGGGGTAAGTCATTCTCTTCGAACACTCGATTATAGTCAATCCATCCTCTTCAGAATCTTGATATTAATGTCCGTTATTTTCCCGCTAATTGGTCAGCCAGTGTAATGTGCGGCCAATTACTGTTCATCTGTCGCATTCAGAGAGGTTCGTGACCCAGGAATTTATTCTTCCTTAGAAGGAAAAATATCTCCTCCAGGTCCGGACATCTTCAGGAGGAGGAGGATACAGATCCCCGCTCCCTTCTGTTCAAATTCTGCGATTTCCATTATGCCAGATTGTTTGGAGAAGTTGCGCAGGTGTTCTTTCACATGGCATTGGCTTTCCTTCCAAGGGCTTTTAAGTTTGGGGTGTGTGCGGTCATTATTTATGAATTGATTTCATTGTCGTTTGGAACGCAAAGGGCCTTATTGTTTCTTTAAGAAATAAGAGCCTCTGGAGCTTTGTGCTATGCAGAGTAACCGCTGTGCGTCTGATATGATTGTACTTTTATTCTAAACCTCTCCACTTTTATTGCTGTACTTTTATATCCCAAAAGTCAGGGCTCCATCTTCCCATAACTCTCCCTCTCGCTCCCTCGGCAGGAATCATAACTGATCTACGAGCCATTAAACAGAGGGGTTTCACCGCACAATTAAAGGAAATTGCAGGCTCCACATGGGCCACATTTTTCGGTACCGTCTCGTATCTAAGCTGTATTGTACTTTCTGTACATGCATCTGCAACATCCCCCACCGGGGCCTAGCCTTTTCTTGGGGCCTGGAGTCAGCCGGGGCCCGCAGTACCTGAGTGGCTGGCGGTTGCGGCCTAAGCACGCTTGTGTCACGGTGCTTGGTATGGGGAACCGGAGGGCTGTCCTACAGCCTGGCAGGTCTCCAGCAGGGTGGTGTTGGCAAGAAATGATGAGGGAGAGGCTGCTATAGCGGATCTCCCAGGGGCAACCCTTTGGTGTCTAGAGTATGAGTCTCTGTGTGGTGGACAGGGTGCCCGTGATGGTGACAGCCGTAGTAGCAGGGACCAGACGGAGGCAGAGGTTGAACAAAAACAACTTACAGTTCTTTATTGGAACCGACAGGAACATCAGCAACGTGCCTTTAACAGACTGGTGGGATGCTGGAGAGGTATTTGGAGGGAGCCACAGGAGTAGATCACAAGCCTGGATGCAATGGCAGGCTGGGAGGTAGCTGTGTCCTGGAAGGAGGCTTCAGCTTTATCTTGGATTGCTTCAGGTATCACCCTTGAAGGTAGGATGATACCCCTTTCCTCTCTCTCTCTGTCTAACTTGTTCAGACTCCCTGGTCTGACTGACTAGACTGGCTTTCAGACTCTCTGGTCTGTCTGGAACTACTCAGAGTGTTCTCTAGAACATTCCTGGCCAGGGGTTTTATTACTCCCACTGGTCAGGTGGTGGCTGCTCCTCCAATTACCTCTCAGCTCACAGAGACAAAGTATAACAAAGTTGATTGGCTGACACATCTTACATCAGACAAAACACTTAACTCCTGCCTTGCCAGGCAGGATCTACTACTGCAATGTTCCCCTGTGTCCTATAAGGACTATGTGGTGTGATGTCATGCTGTGGGACGTATTCGCAAGCACTCCTTCGCCATTGCAGTGGCGAGGGTGTTGCACATCCTACGTACATGCCAGGCTTAATGGGAGCCCAATTTAAATAAAAATGCTTTGCTCTCTTTTGTCAGTATGTTATAGAGCAGTGGGATAATATACACAGTGATGTCACAGTACAGGGATAATACACACAGTAATGTCACAGTACATGGATAATATACACAGTGATGTCACAGTACATGGATAATATACACAGTGATGTCACAG
The DNA here is from genome assembly GCA_019512145.1 of Engystomops pustulosus. Classification (NCBI taxonomy): domain Eukaryota; kingdom Metazoa; phylum Chordata; class Amphibia; order Anura; family Leptodactylidae; genus Engystomops; species Engystomops pustulosus. The sequence continues at coordinate 199,987,373 of CM033645.1, read as the reverse complement.
TACAGGGATAATACACACAGTAATGTCACAGTACAGGGATAATATACACAGTGATGTCACAGTACAGGGATAATACACACAGTAATGTCACAGTACATGGATAATATACACAGTGATGTCACAGTACAGGGATAATACACACAGTGATGCCACAGTGCGGGGATAATACATACAGTGATGTCACAGTACAGAGATAATACATACAGTGATGTGATGTCACAGTACAGAGATAATACACACAGTGATGTCTACAGAGACATCTTCTCTTGGTTCAATGCATTCTGTTTTTGCAGCATCACTCAGCTGATAAGTGCGGGGCTGAGATTTAGGCTCCTCCCACCCTGTGGATCAGCCATCTGTAATATCTCCTGGAAATCTCATTAAAGTATGCAAAATCTGTACAGAAAAGCATATGCAACATCCCCCATCGGGCCCTAGCCTTTCTTCGGTGGCTGTAGACAGCCGGGGCCTAGAATATCGAGTGGCTGGCTTATGACGTCTTGGGCACGGTGTGGTCACGGTGCTTGGTATGGGGACTGGAGGACGGGCCTACAGCCTGGCAGGTCTTCAGAAGATGGTCTGTGCAAGAAAAGTGGTGTGAAAGGTTGAAAAAGGAGGTTTCTCCCATGATAGATGATGGGGGACCCGTGATGGTGAAGTAGCCTGAGCCAGGGATAAAATGGAGATATGTTGTGCAATTAAACTCACCGTTCTTTATTTAAACTGGAAAAGTAGGCAACAGCCTAACATCAACTCATAGCCTGGTAGTAGCTTCAGGCTGGGCTGATAGATGGAGCCGAGTCCAGACAGTGGACCTGTGCTCTGGGGCTTAGTCTCCTGACTTGCCCAAGGTGTCAGGAAGTGGCCTGAGACACCTCTGCTTCTTGGTAGTAGTTCTGGATGGCAGCTTCTCAAATTCTGTCTAAACCCTCAGACTCTTGACTGACTGAAGACCATGTGCTCCCACCCACAAGGGGTTTTTATACTCCCCAAGTGAGGTGACAGAACTCTCCAATCAGCTTCCAGCTTGCTGACAAGGGAGGGACGCTATTTCAAACAACTATCTACCCTATGCATCGGCAGGGCTGTTACACATGTAATTAAAGCTCCAGCACAGAGTATCAACCTCTTGCATAATAAAGTTTGTGCACCCTGGGGTCCTGCCCTCACACTTGTATCAATAAACACATTGGGGGTCATTTACTAAGGGCCCGATTCGTGTTTTCCCGACGTGTTACCCGAATATTTCCGATTTGCGCCGATTGTACCTGAATTGCCCCGGGATTGTGTCGGGGGCGTGGCCGAACGAAAACCCGACGTATTCGGAAAAACCGCCGCATTTAAAAACCGAAAAAGTGTCGCTTGGGGAGCGCTTACCTTCACCTGGTCCGAGGTGGTGCATTCCGGCGCGATGAGATGACTTTCAGCGCAGCAGCGCCACCTGGTGGACGGCGGAGGAACTACCTTCATAAATCCCGGCCGGACCCGAATCCAGAGCAGAGAACGCGCCGCTGGATCGTGAATGGACCGGGTAAGTAAATCTGCCCCATTGGGTAATACATTTTCCTTCCTGAACACTCGATTATATTTCACATCCTCTTCAGAATCTGATATTAATGTCCTTATTTTCCAGCTAATTGTCAGCAGGTAATTGTGCGGCCAATTACTGTTCATCCTGTCGCATTCAGAGAGCTCGAACCCAGGAATTTATTCTCCTCCTAGAAGGAAAAATATTCCTCCAGGTCAGGACATGTTCTCCAAGGAGGAGGAGGGATACAGTCCGTCCCTTCGCTTCCAAATCCTGCGATTTCCATTTACTGCCAGATTGTTGAAGTTGCGCAGGTTGTTCTTTCACATGGCATTCTCCTTCCAAGGGCTCTTAAGTTTTGGGAGTTATTGCGGTCATTATTTCTGAATTGTATTTCATTTTGATTTGGATGAGGAATATTGTTTCTTTAAGAAATAAGAGCCTCTGGAGCTTTGTGCTATGCAGAGTAACCGCTGTGCGTCTGATATGATTGTACTTTTATTCTAAACCTCTCCACTTTTATTGCTGTACTTTTATATCCCAAAAGTCAGGGCTCCATCTTCCCATAACTCTCCCTCTCGCTCCCTCGGCTGTAATCATAACTGATCTACGAGCCATTAAACAGAGGGGTTTCACCGCACAATTAAAGGAAATTGCAGGCTCCACATGGGCCACATTTTTCGGTACCGTCTCATAAGCTGTATTGTACTTTCTGTACATGCATCCTACATACATGCCAGGCTTAAACGGAGCCCAATTAAAAAAAATAAAAATGCTTTGCTCTCTTTTGTCAGTATGTTATAGAGCAGTGATGGCCGGATTGTACATAGTGTCCTATCTGCAAGCAGCATGTTATAGAGCAGGAGGAGCTCAGCAGATTGTACATAGTGTCCTATCTGCAAGCAGCATGTTATAGAGCAGGAGGAGCTCAGCAGATTGTACATAGTCTCCTCTCCGCAGGCAGCATGTTATAGAGCAGGAGGAGCTGAGCAGATTGTACATAGTGTCCTATCTGCAAGCAGCATGTTATAGAGCAGGAGGAGCTGAGCAGATTGTACATAGTGTCCTATTTGCAGGCAGCATGTTATAGAGCAGGAGGGGCTGAGCAGATTGTACATAGGGTCCTATCTGCAGGCAGCATGTTATAGAGCAGGAGGAGCTGAGCAGATTGTACATAGTGTCCTATTTGCAGGCAGTATGTTATAGAGTACAGCAGATTGTATGTAGTATTCGATCTACACGAAACAATTATAGTGCGGTAGGGAACTGAGCAAATTGCACACATTGGGGCACATGTACTAAGAACAGTGCAGTCTGTACTATGTGCAGTTTGCCTGTGTAGTGTGCAGATTCAGGATTTGTGGCGCCAGTTCTTCATGAAACTAGCCCCATTTGTACCACTTTCTTTTTGGTGCACCTTTAACAATGGGCATACGACACTTCTGTCAGACTTTGCATGTTAAATCTGGCAGTCGAGCGTGTGACACAAATGTGATTCAGAGATTTCTTCTTAAATACATGTGCAAGCTGTTTTGCACCTAAAAGAATGTGCAAAGACCGCCAGAAACTAGCGCACAGCCATTAGTAAATGTGCCCCAGCATGTTATAGAGCAGTAAGAGCAAATTGTATGTAGTGTGCCATCTGCAGGCAGCATGTGATAGAGCAGGAGGAGATGAGCAGATTGTACATAGTGTCCAATCTGCAGACAGCATGTTATAGAGCAGAAGTAGTTGAGCACAGGATTTATGGCACCCGTTCTTCATGAATCTGGCACCCTCTGCACTGCCCCTACAGAGTGGGAGACAATTCTGTCGGACTTTGCATGTTAAATGTGGCGTGCGGTCCGACTATGCACCGGAAAGCCGCCTAATTTGTGTAACATGATGACTAGCGCAAAGTCCAACAGAAAACTGCTGCAAGGACCTTAGTAAATTTGTCCCTGTGTCCTATCTGCAGGCAGCATGTTATAGAGCAGGAGGAGCTAAACACATTTACTAACAACAATCCTGAATCTGGCGCCCTCTGCACTATACACAGGCAATTTGCACAAAGAGCTTAGTTCTTAGTAAATGGCTCCGTTTTTCTTTTTTTTCTCCTTTGTTGCGCCTTTTTGGGCAATTTGTGCCTTTTTGACCCTTTTCAATAGGTTTGCCTCTGTATTTTAACATGGCAGATGTTCTAGTTTGAGTCGTAAGTTTGTTTGGCGCAAATTAGCTGAATTGCACCAAAAAAGGTCCAAAACCTTGACATGTTAGGAGGAAAATGCGCAAAAAATGCACAAATTGTACCAACTTAAAGATAAAGATAAACAAGACAAAGACAAGACATAGAGGCAGATTTACTTACCCGGTCCATTTGTGATCCAGCGGCGCGTTCTCTGCAGAGGATTCGTGTCTTCCGGCGATTGACTGAGGTAGTTCCTCCGATGTCCACCAGGTGTCGCTGCTGTGCTGAAGTTCGTCGGAGTTCACTGAAGTACACCAAGCCAGGCTGGATGCAGGTAAGCGCGTGTCAAGCAACACATTTTTTTTTAAAATCCGACGGGTTTTCCGATGGCCACGCCCCCCCGATTTCCGCTGCGTGCATGCCGGCGCTGATGCGCCACAATCCGATCGCGTGTGCCAAAATCCCAGGGCAATTCATGGAAAATCGTCGGAAAACGGTAAAATTCGTGTAACCCGACGTGAAACCGCGATTCGGGCCCTTAGTAAATGACCCTCATAATATTGATCACATATAGCAAGATTCACCCTTATGATAAAAAAAGAACTAAAAAGAAACAAAGGAAAAGAAAGAGAAACAATCTGCTAGTAATTGTGTTCACCATATAACAAGTCACTTTGTAAAGACGAGACAGCCAAGCGATTTTCCCCCAAAATATACTGTATCCTTTCCCACTTAATTTACCTTGAATCTGAATCTTAGAAGTCATTTTCTTACTTTTCATACCTGAGTGCCGCTTCCCCCTTTCATTCTGTAGTCACACAGAAGCTATTACTGCAGCAAAATATCTTATAAGATGGAAAGAAGTTCTATAAAGAACATTACATTATGGAAATCATTTACCGGGAGAATGCACTTAGGTGTATTTATACCTCTGAAAAGTTCCTGGCAATTATTCTAAAACACTAAGCGCTGGGCTAATGCATCTTCAGAGCGCCGTCATTACCTATGTACAGTTATCTGTCTCGTGTGGATATCAATTGCAATTGTAAGGCATCAGATTCAAGATGTTTGATCCGTCTATAAAGACAAACACAAAATCACAATATACTTTGTGCTGCACTTTACTTTCTTTTCAGCCCACTCATCCAGTTATTATTATAAACTTACTATTAACTCTTTGAAGTTTAGGGGTCAACACCCTAAAATCTAATGCAAGGTCTGTATCAGACCTCACATATGCTAAGTGCCAGTTATAATACTTGTAATACTTGTTATAATTCACAGCTTAGGAGCATTGGTGGTCTGGGTACAGTTACTTCCTTGGCACCTCACATATAAGGACTTCAAGAACTGAAGAATTAGGAGTGAGAGAGAGTCACTGGGGCTCATTTACTACGGGTCCGAATGCCACACTTTTGTCGGATTGTGGCACATCGGCTTTCACACGACAGAAATTGGGGGACGTAGCCGTCGGCCAACCCGACAGTTTCAAAAAAACCGCAGAATTTAAAAAACTATTTGTGCCACAAGATCAAGCACCAGGAAGAAGAAGGTGAACTCCGGCGGACCTCGGCGCAGCAGTGACACCTGTTGGATATCGGGCGCGCGCTCTTGAATCCCGGCAGACCCGAATCCTCGTCGGACAACGCACCGCGGGATAGCGACTGGACCGGGTAAGTAAATGTGCCTCACTGTGCGTGGTGTGCCTTAAGATTCTTAACCTAGTACGTGTTATGCAGGGTATGTGAATGAATTTGGAGACACAGACCCTGAGACTAAAATCCCCTTTCTAACTATCCCTGCCTATTTGCCCGGACTATGCTAGGCGGTGGGTAGGCAACTAGCCAACATTCCCTTCCTGCATCAAAGTGCAAACAGAGGGACAAAGACCATAAAAAAACACAAGGTATAGTCGTCAGATACATGTTAAAAGCAAGAGGACAAATACAGTACTAAATCACTAGGCAAACGGATAGTCAGAATACAAGCAATGAGTGAATGATACCAGAATACTGAATGGCAGAATACACCACTGGCTTACCAAGTACTAGAATATCGTAGGTAAAAAGTACTGATTCAGAAGACCTTAAATGAGAATCCAAGTTCCCGTGTAGAAGGTGATTGGATCAGTAATCTGTCAATCAAAGCAGCTGAACTATTAGTGAGAGATTGTAGGAGATTGTAGGAGACAGATGGGTGTGATGCAAAGCCAGGAGTTAAAAGTTATCTTGATTGTTTAAGCAAATCAAAAACCAAATGGAAAAGACAGGAAAAGCCCTTTAAGAGTCTGGGGACTTCATAGTCATAGAACACACACTCAAGTATGCCCTATCAGGTGCAGAGGTCAAGCGCAGTTCCTTAGTGTCCCAACAGCTACCCAATGCTATATGAGCTTATACAGGCAGTCCCTGGGTTACTTACAAGATAGGGTCCATAGGTTTCTTATTAAGTTGAATTTGTATGTAAGTCGAAACTGTATACTTTATAATTGTAGTTCCAGAACAAATTTTATTTTGCCCCAGTTTCAAAACTTTTTGCTGTAATTGGACCAAGGATTATCAATAAAGCTTCATTACAGACACCTTACAGCTGATCATTGCAGCCTGGGACTAAAGTAACATCCAGAGACTTCACCAGAGGTCACAGTGGGCAGAGGGGTCCGTCTTTAACTATGGGTCGTCTGTAAGTCGGGTGTCCTTAAGTAGGGGACCGCCTGTAGATATATTACATATAATAAAGAGACAATCCATATCAGATTGTGGGGGTCTGACACGTGGACTTCTGGCCCTGTGCTTTCGGCTCCGTTCTCTGTGTGATTCCAGCACAGGAGGCTGTGGATTATCCCTCACCTTGAAGAAGGAGGATTTGACATTAACAACCCGCTTCCATCTAACTCCAAAGCTACACACAGGGGCACATTTACTAAAGCCCCTGCACCAGTATTCTGCTCATTCTTTTATGTGCAAACTGCTTGCACGTGTATTTAAAGGAAACCTACCACTTCGGATAGGGCTTATAAGCAGCAGGTTTCCTTTAAGAAGTGTCGGCACCACATTAGTGTCACATGCGACTCTTTTGTGGTGCAGCTGCACTATTGCGGGGTACGCCTGACTAAATAAGGAAGGTGCCCCTGGACTGGTGGCTGCTCTCGGTTTTATAGAATTCAAGTTCAAGGTCAGGGTTTGGCACTTTAATTAAGGGGGTGGGTTATGGCTTATCTCCACCCCTGCTACCTCATAATTATTCACGCAAACAGGCGTGTGGATTTAAGCCGTGCCAGAGGGGTGGTTCTTCCCTCTTCTTGTCAAGCCGGCAAGGAAGCAGTCCCTCCCTCCCGCCCTATTTTGTGTTTGTTTTTTTTTGTTAATTTATTGTTCTTTTTGTTATTTAAGTCACAGCTGGCGGAAAGTGAGCGATGGATGTGAAGGCTCGGTTGGCCGACTTGGCAGCTGGGAGGCCAGCTGGCATACAGCGGCCGGGCCGACAGAACGATTTACATGTGCCTTTACAAGTTAAAAATTTGAATTGTTAATTAAATAAAGCTGTGGCCATCTTTTATACCCATCAAAAAAGTGAGTCTGTGCGTTTTATGGTTATGTGTTTTATAAGGGGGTTTTATTAAAGGGCCTGAGAGATGTTATTAAGTTTGTTAGCTCATGCCACCCAGTCTCATCCTGCAACACATATTTCTGCACTGAAGGGGGCGTTCTGGTGCACAGTCGGACCGTGCGCCACATTTATCATGCAAAGTCTGACAGAAGTGTGTAGCACCCCCATGTTAAAGGTGCACCAAAAAAAGTTGGTGCACTCAGTCGGGGCGCCAGATTCATGAAGAACGGGCACCACATGAAATCTGCACCCTACACAGGCAACTTCACACTGCACTGTTCTCAGTAAATGTGCCCCACAGAATCTGAATAGCGCACACTAATAGTTATGTTCTGCATCACTACAACTATCAAGGAACACAACTTTGTATCCCTGTGCATTTTGTAAGCTGAATGAATCAACAGTAATCCTGAAAAGCCACATTGTTGTCATTGTCTCTGTTACATGTCTCTACTACATTTATGTCTCAAGCATTTTCTTACACGTTTAAATTCCTCATAAGATCAATGCTCGCACCTAGGGTATATTTACATGAAGATTTTCCAAAAATTCTGTTGCAAAATCTTTCTTTCTTTGACTTAAAGAAAACCTGGCACCAGATTTTACCCATTAAACTACTAGAAACTAAACTATAAAAATGTCCTTTCTAGAATTCCCTCTTTTATGTGAGATATCATTCATTCACCTATAAAATAATTTCCCCCAAAGCCATATGGAAATTAGAAGGGTCATATATTGGGGCAGATTTACTTACCCGGTCCATTCGGGATCCAGCGGCGCATTCTCTGCGGTGGATTCGGGTCCGGCCGGGATTCACTAAGGTAGTTCCTCCGACGTCCACCAGGTGTCGCTGCTGCGCTGAAGTTCCCCGAGGCCCGCTGGAATGCCCTGAAGTACACTGGCCTATTCCTGGTGAAGGTAAGAGCAAGTTCCGCAACACTTTTTTTTTTAAATGCGGCGTTTTTTCCGAAACCGTCGGGTTTTCGTTCGGCCACGCCCCAGATTTCTGTTGCGTGAATGCCGGCGCCGATGCGCCACAATCCGATTGCGTGCGCCAAAATCCCGGGGCAATACAGGGAAAATCAGTGCAAATCGGAAATATTCGGGTAACACGTCGGGAAAACGCGAATCGGGCCCTTAGTAAATGACCCCCATTGTGTGAGTGAAGTTAAAAGGTTTCAGAAGGACTGTCACTTCAGATATCTTTGATTCCATAGCACCTAGAAACATGCATTTGGTGTCATATTAAAGATACCAATGCCATTTTTTAAATTGCATCAGGATTGTGGCTCTGTACAAAGTCAGAGACACAGGCAGCTAAATACTCAGTTGGAAGTGGAAGTTGTATATTTAATTCCAGTTTAAAGAAAAATTTTTAACTTTCTGTATCTCTCGTTCTGTAGCTCACGAACCACAAGACTGATGCAATCTGAAAAAATGTAATTATTTTCTTTAATATGGTACCATATGTTTCTAGGTACTATATAACCGAAGATAGGCACATCTGAGGTGATACTCCCCTCCGGCCTCTAAAAGTGACTCATCACACGTAAAATTTGACTCTTCTCTATCTATCTTCACGTGACTTTGGAGGAGATATTTTTATAGGTTAACAGGCAAGATTTCAGATAAAAGAGGGAATTCTAGAAAAGACATTTCATACCCTACCTGAGGAGTGCAATAGTTTGAAGCTTTGGGATTTTTTTAGGTGCAAAGAAAAAAAAAGTGCAAATTCCAAGCAAAAAAGGATCAAATAAAAGGTATCACATAGTCCATAAAAGTCTAACTAATATAAACTATGTAATTCAACCCACCCATACAGTATAGGTTTTTTGGTTGTAAAGAATGTTAATAATAACTACAGTATGCCCTGCAAAAAGAACAAGGCCTCGACATAGCAATGGCAACAAAAAAATGATATGGCAGTCATCATAATGTATCTCCAAGAAAACACGTTTTCAAAAAAAATAATTATTTTGTATAACATATATAATTACGGTTTAACTGAGATGGAATTGACATATAGAAAAAAGTAACAATGTTGTTTATAAAAACGTAATACATTTTGGAATCACACAAACTAGTGGGTCAAATGTGCAATGCAGAATGATCAAACATCCATTGAAATAAAAAGTTGTGTCAAACTTTAATCTGACATAATTGAGTATCTTTGTTTTGTGATATAGAAGGTTCAAGTTAAAAGGAACCTGTCAGCAGAAACTGAGTCATGGTCCAGTGTGGTGGCATCATCCAGAAAATCTACGTGGAAGTGAGATGTTGTATAAAGTGTATGAAGTCGGAGAGTTTAAGACAGAACTCAAGTTCTCTCTGGTCGGGAATGACCACTTCATGGTGTTTGAAGGTCCTACATCCAGGGACATCAGTAACCATATCTCCTGAAGTCTTGTGAATGTGGCTGTAGTTTTCTTCTTAAAACAGCGCCACACCTGTCTATAGTAAGTATGTGGTACTGCAGCTCAATCCTACTGAAGTGAGGTTAAGATGCAGTACCTCAGACTGTAGAAAGGGGGCGAGCTGTTTCTAGGATAAACCGCAATGTTTTCTTAATCGTGAACAATTCCTTCAAGCTCTCTTACATCTGTGTAAATGTAAATGTGTGAATAGTTCAAGGATTGAAGTGATGGAGAGAAGTACTGACAGGTCACATTGGTTTTAACCCTTATAAAGCAGCCCTGGATTTTCAGTTCACGTCAGGTTATATTACAGAATAATACAATGGAACATGGATTTCAAATACATTGAAAGGAGTAAAATTAACAGCAATTATGTAGCATAATCTTCAGCAAGTTAATAATAATAAAATTTTAACAGGCAGGAGTTGGACCTCAGGCACAGTGCCAATTAATGTGGATGTAATGCAGATCTCTGGACAGGTGTTGACCAACAACAGCTCTGCACATTGGGAAACTAAGAAGAAGCCCCTTCCAACACCGATGGAACAGCTTATCAATATATCATCATTTCCTACAGTGGGAAAACCCCTTTAACAAGTAAACATTGTGGAATGTGACATTTGTTTAGAATACACAAAATCTGTCAGGTTCCGAAAGATGGGACTGATGATAACAATTTTTACAGATAAAAGGTTATGATAAAAACAGAAATATGAAACTTTCATGACCCAAGTAGGAACATTCTAGAAATAGTAATACCTTAACAAGTACCTATCCTTAGGAGGGGTCATTCATCGGCACACAGGGTCTGATACACAGTAATATAAGTGTGGTGTACAGAGCTAGACAGCTCCACTCACTGAATAGTGGCCAAGGTGCGCTATTACAACCGCATAGGTGCTGAACTGCATTACGGCCTGTCTACATCCAACTCACTACACTCTGCTAATAGCCGATGATACCTGGGTATGAGACACTCACCAATCTCCATTCAATAACCTATCCTATGGCCCCTTCAAATTTCAGGTTGTCTAGTAGGAGATGCTGGATTGCAAAGGTTCACATACACAATAGATGAAAATCCACAAAATCACAGATTTTTGAGGCTACAATAATTTGTCCAGGATTTGGTCAACATCGGCCTCTGTCTATGCCTGATGTCAAAGCTGAGTCTCTTTATCCAGAAGCAGGTGAATGGAGGCGACACACTGGTTTGGTATTTAGAATTATGGTATACACCCCCTGTGGCCGTATATATATATGAAAAAACTGATACCAGACAACCCCTTTAAAGTAGTTTTCTAAATTAAAGTTATTGGGACAGATTGATCATTAGAGTGGACCTGTTGATTTTAAAAATCCTGAATTTAAAAATCATTAATTTAAAAATTCCATCGGCATTCAAACCATGGCAGGCGCGGACTGACACTAACCTGCTTGCCGCCATTTCGCGAAGGCTTGTCGCTTCCAATGATGTCATCAGGGAGCAACACTCCTACCCAAAATGCAGTGCCAGCGCACGGCTATATAAATGCAGCTGGCGACTTCGCCAGTGGCATTTAAAGAGTTAGTGCAGCAAGATTGCTTAGTGGTTAGCATTACAACCTTGCAGCGCTGGGGACCTGGGTTCAAGTCCCAGTGTCAACATCTGCAAACAGTTTGTGGGGCACATTTACTTACCCGTTCCTGCAGAGTTCAGGAAAGTGCATTGTCCGACCATAATGAACTCTGCCGCGATTCACCAAGATCGTGCGCCCAATATCCTGCATGTGTCGCTTTCCCACTCAGGTCCGCCAGAGTTCACCTTCTTCTTCCTGCTGCATGCAAGTGCATTGTCTTGCGGCACAATTTGAATCTTAAATCCCGCGGTCAGTCCGAATCAGCCGGATCGCCCGACAGCACGTCCCCTATTTCTGACACATGAAAGCCAGCGCAATTGTGCCACAATCCGATTACGTGTGACATGATCCCAGCGCAAACCCTGTTAAATACCTGTCAAAGCCGTGCAAAGTGCCGACAAAAGTGCGATCTGCGCGATCTTAGTAAATAAGCCCCTGTATGTTCTCTCCGTGCTTAAAAACTAGGGCATAAGAAGCTAAAAGCACACACCAGTATGTCAGTGTGCTTGGTTTACAATCCTTCATGTGGCAATAGATGTCCTTTAAGTAAAAGTGGAGTGGGTTGATAACATTTTGCAAAAGTGGTGCTGATCGGCAGATGCAACAATGTTGAGGCAAAAATGATGAAACTACAGCGATATATCTACCCCAATGACCAGGAGGAAGCCATCTGATCATATGACAAAACCACTTTGGCCTCCATTTATCCAAAGTGTATCGGCAACTTTCAGCCACTTAGATGTCATCTGTAAGCGATTTACTCTGTTTACACTCTGGAATACACGGATACATTCACAGTCGATGACAAGGTTACGTATTATTTTATGCACAATCAATCTACAGATTTACAGTAAGTGTGATACATGTACGAGAATGTACAAAAGGCAGAAATTCTCCCCCTGAGGCGGCCTCCCCTCCGAGGGTTTTTCAACATCTCCTTCAATTATGACAAATCAATTCTGAACTAAAACTGATCTAAGCAAAAATTTTAAATCATAATCTGGATCTCGGTGTTGGTGATGAAAGAAGAAAGCTGGGTCGCTGCCAGTCTTATTGCTTGCCTGCGGGCGTAATAATATTCCAGAGTTATGTTGTGTTCACGTCGATATTGCTTTCATATTTCCATTCATCTCAAACATAAACACAGGGATGAATGTTGATCCGGCGTGAGCTCTGAACTCGCTTGATACGCCTTTGATTTATTCTTGTTCAACCAGGTCAGATCCCAGAGAGACTGGTGGATCCGATTATGAATAATTCAATAAAATGTTGCATACGTTTTTGTGAAATAAAAATGTATCTCGAGCTGCATGGAAACATTAATGTAAAATGTGAAAGCAAATGATATAAATAGTTTGTAAGAAGACGGATAATAGTATATTCTCTGGTCACCAAGTTCTTCATACTTTGACTTTGGGTTATTTATCAAATAAAGCTCAGGCAACCAATAGGTGGCTGCTATTAAGGTTATCACCTTACTGTGTATAGTAATAATAAATCTTTATTTCTATAGCGCCATCACATTCTACAGATCATGGGGTACATATACAAACAAATTAAGACATCACAAAGCAATAAGTAGTCATATGAAACAATAGGAATGAGGGCCCTGCTCACATAAGCTTATAACCCAGGGGTCAGGAACCTTTTTGGCTGAGAGAGCCATGTAGGCCACATATTTAAAAATGTTATTCTGTAAGAGCCGTACAATATGCACATGCCCCCCAGTAGATAGGTAGTCTCCGTGTCACAGGTGCCCCTGCGATCTAAGTCTTGGATCACAGGCAGACCCGTGCCCCTCTCCATGTTCCTGCTCCTGTCCCGCCTGGCCAGCGGGCACACCTGCACTTGCAGATTCAAAGGGTCAGCACACCGCTGATTGGCGCTACCCACTACCTGGGTTCCTATAAAGGCTGGCGGCTCCCCGCATTCCCCGCCAGATCTTAGTTCTTCATGCCTATGAGGAAGCTTTCCACAGTGTTTCCTTCCCAAGTGTTGACCTCCCATTGTGACCCCTGACCTGTTCCTGATTCTGCTCCTTCGCTGCCAGCCCTGATCTCTTGCTCCGCCCCCGACCTTGCATCATTTCCGCCTTACTTGACAGTCTGCCTGTTCCTGACCACGAGACTGCCTAGTGATCCTGTACCTTGACCCTGGCTGCCACCAAGGACAAGTCGCGCCTGTGGAATGACCTGGTGGTACCAAACTGCAGCAAGACCATCCCACTTTGCGGGGGGCTCTGGTGAAGACTGGGTGCCACTTAGATTTCTTTCCCAGGTGTCTCCTTACATCATCATCTGCGGTGGGCCACTACTCCGAATCCTGACACCCACTACATGCCTCCCAGTGTATAGGTAGCCCCAGCACATGCCTCCCAGTAGATAGGTAGCTACAGCACATACTCCCAGTATATAGGTAACCACAGCAAATGCCCCCCCAGTAGATAGGTAGCCACAGCACATGCCCCCCAGCGCTCCATGCAGCCAGCTCCTCATCCCTCCCCTGGTCTTCTCTTTCACCAAGGCTTAGACAATGGCGGCGATGGCACCTGGGTCGTACAAAGGACGTAGGCAGCGGTAACATCTCTGCCTGTGTCCAGTGATCAGTCTAACTCCGAGTCCACCAGGGTCGCTCTGCTGCGCTGAAGTTCCCCGTAGGCCCGCTGGAATGCCTGAGTACACAGGCCTATTCCTGGTGAAGGTAAGAGCAGTCCGCAACACTTTTTTTTTTTTAAATGCAGCGTTTTTTTTTTTCCGAATCCGTCGGGTTTCGTTCGGCCATCGCCCAGATTTCTGTGTGCTGAAGGCCGGCGCCGATGCGCCACAATCCGATTGCGTGCGCCAAAATCCCGGGGCAATACAGGTAAATCAGTGAAATCGGAAATTTCGGGTAACAGTCGGGAAAACGCGAATCGGGCCCTAGTAAATGACCCCCATTGTGTGAGTGAAGTTAAAAGGTTTCAGAGGACTGTCACTTCAATATCTTTGATTCCATAGCACCAAAACATGCATTGGTGTCATATTAAAGATACCAATGCCATTTTTTAAATTGCATCAGGATTGGGCTCTGTACAAAGTCAAGACACAGGCAGCTAAACTCAGTTGTAAGTGGAAGTTGTATATTTAATTCCAGTTTAAAGAAAATTTTAAGTTTCTGTATCTCTCGTTCTGTATCTCACGAACACACAGACTGATGCAATCTGAAAAAATGTAATTATTTTCTTTAATATGGTACCCATATGTTTCTAGGTACTATAAACCGAAGATAGGCCATCTGAGTGATACTCCCCTCCGGCCTCTAAAGTGACTCATCACACGTAAACTTTGACTCTTCTCTATCTATCTTCACGTGACTTTGGAGAGATTTTTTATAGGTTAACAGCAAGATTTTCAGATAAAAGAGGGAATTCTAGAAATACATTTCATACCCTACCTAGGAGTGCAATAGTTTGAAGCTTTGGGATTTTTTTAGGTGCAAAGAAAAAAAAGTGCAAATTCCAAGCAAAAAGGATCAAATAAAAGTATACATAGTCATAAAGTCTAACTAATATAAACTATGTAATCACCCACCCATACAGTATAGGTTTTTTGGTTGTAAAGAATGTAATAATAACTACAGTATGCCCTGCAAAAAGAACAAGGCCCTAGACATAGCAATGGCAACAAAAAAAATGATATGCAGCATCATAACTTAATCTCCAAGAAAACACGTTTTCAAAAAAATTATTTTTAGTTTGTATAACATATGTAATACGGTTTAACTGAGATGGAATTGCATATAGAAAAAAGTAACAATGTTGTTTATTAAAAACGTAATACTTTGGAATCACAAACTAGTGGGTCAAATGTGCAATGCAGATGATCAAACATCCATTGAAATAAAAAGTTGTGTCAAACTTTAATCTGACATAATTGAGTATCTTTGTTTTGTGATATAGAAGGTTCAAGTTAAAGGAACCTGTCAGAGAAACTGAGTCATGGTCCAGTGTGGTGGCATCATCCAGAAATCTACGTGGAGTGAGATGTTGTATACAGTGTATGAAGTGGCGAGTTTAAGACAGAACTCAAGTTCTCTCTGGTCGGGAATACTACTTCATGGTGTTTGAAGGTCCTACATCCAGGACATCCAGTAACCATATCTCCTGAAGTTTGTGAATGTGGCTGTAGTTTTCTTCTAAAACAGCGCCACACCTGTCTATAGTCAGTATGTGGGTACTGCAGCTCCATCCTACTGAGTGAGGTTAAGATGCGTACCTCAGACTGTAGAAAGGGGGCGAGCTGTTTCTAGGATAAACCGCAATGTTTTCTTATCGTGAACAACTTCAAGCTCTCTTACTCTGTGTAAATGTAAATGTGTGAATAGTTCAAGGATTGAAGTGATGGAGAGAAGTACGCCAGGTTCACATGGTTTTAACCCTTATAAAGCAGCCCTGGATTTTCAGTTCACGTCAGGTTATATTACAGAATAATACAATGGAACATGGATTTCAAATACTTGGAAAGGAGTAAAATTAACAGCAATTATGTAGCTAATCTTCAGCAAGTTAATAATAATAAAATTGTAACAGCAGGAGTTGGACCTCAGGCACAGTGCCATTAATGTGGATGTATGCAGATCTCTGGACAGGTGGTGACCAACAACAGCTCTGCAAATTGGGAAACTAAGAAGAAGCCCCTTCCAACACCGATGGAACAGCTTATCAATATTCATCATTTCCTACAGTGGGAAAACCCCTTAACAAGTAAACATTGTGGAATGTGACATTTGTTTAGAAAACACAAAATCTGTTCAGGTTCCGAAAGATGGGACTGATGATAACAATTTTACAGATAAAAGGTTATGATAAAAACAGAAATATGAAACTTTCATGACCCAAGTAGAAACTTCTAGAAATAGTAATACCTTACAAGTACCATCCTTAGGAGGGGTCATTCATCGGCACACAGGTCTGATACACCAGTAAATAAGTGTGGTGTACAGAGCTAGACAGCTCCACTCACTGAATGCCAAGTGGAGCTATTACAACAGCATAGGTGCTGAACTGCATACGGCCTGTACATCAACTCACTACACTCTGCTAATAGCCGAGTACCTGGGTATGAGACACTCACACATATCCCATTCAATAACCTATCCTATGGCCCCTTCAATTTCAGGTGTCTAGTAGGAGATGCTGGATTGCAAAGGTTCACATACACAATAGATGAAACACAAACATCACAGATTTTTGAGGCTACAATAATTGTCCAGGATTTGGTCAAATCGGCCTGTTTCTATGCCTGATGTCAAAGCTGAGTCTCTTATCCAGAAGCAGGTGAATGGAGGCGACACAGCGGTTTGGTATTTAGTTATGGTATACACCCCCCTGTGGCCGTATATATATATGAAAAACTGATACCAGACAACCCCTTAAGTAGTTTCTAAATTAAAGTTATTGGACGATGATCAATTGAGGGACCTGTTGATTTAAAAATCCTGAATTTAAAAATCAAATTTAAAAATTCCATCGGATTCAAACCATGGCAGGAGCGGACTGACACTAACCTGCTTGCCGCCATTTTTCGCGAAGGTCTGTCGCTTCCAATGATGTCATCAGGAGCAACACTCCTACCCAAAATGCAGTGCCGAGCACGGCTATATAAATGCAGCTGCGACTTCGCCAGTGGCATTTAAAGAGTTAGTGCGCAAGATTGCTTAGTGGTTAGCATTACAAACCTGCAGCGCTGGGGACCTGGGTTCAAGTCCCGTGTCAACATCTGCAACAGTTTGTGGGGCCAATTTACTTTACCCGTCACTGCAGAGTTCAGGAAAGTGCATTGTCCGACCATAATGAAACTCTGCCGCGATTCACCAAGATCGCGCCCAATATCCTGCATGTGTCGCTTTCCCACTCAGGTCCGCCAGAGTTCACCTTCTTCTTCCTGTGCATGCAAGTGCATTGTCTTGGGCACAATTTGACTAAATCCCGCGGTCGTCCGAATCAGCCGGATCGCCCACGCAGTCCCTATTTCTGACACATGAAAGCCAGCGCAAAGTGCCACAATCCGATTACGTGTGACATGATCCCAGCGCAAACCCTGTTAATACCTGTCAAAGCCGTGCAAGTGCGCCAAAAGTGCGATCTCGCATCTTAGAAATAAGCCCTGTAGTTCTCTCCGTGCTTAAAAACTAGGCATAAGAAGCTAAAAGCACACACCAGTTGTCAGTGTGCTTGGTTACAATCCTTCATGGCAATAATGTCCTTTAAGTAAAAGTGAAGTGGGTTGATAACATTTTGCAAAAGTGGTGCGATCAGCAGATGCACAATGTTGAGGCAAAAATGAGGAAAACTACAGGACTATATCTCCCCACCCATGACCGGAGGAAGCCATCTGATCATATGACAAAACCACTTTGGCCTCCATTTATCCAAAGTGTATCGGCAACTTTCAGCCACTAGATGTCATCTGTAGCGATTAATCTGTTTACACTCTGGAATACACGGATACATTCACAGTCGATGACAAGGTTACGTATATTTTATGCACAATCAATCTACAGATTTACCGTAAAGTGTGATACATGTACGAGAATGTACAAAAGGCAGAAATTCTCCCCCTGAGGCGGCCTCCCCTCCGAGGGTTTTTCAACATCTCCTTCAATTATGACAAATCAATTCTGAATAAAATGATCTAAGCAAAAATTTAAATCATAATCTGATCTCGGTGTTGGTGATGAAAGAAGAAAGCTGGGTCGCTGCCAGTTTATTGTTGCCTGCGGGCGTAATATATTCCAGAGTTATGTTGTGTTCACGTCGATATTGCTTTATATTTCCATTCATCTCAAACATAACACCGGGATGAATGTTGATCCGGCGTGAGCTCTGAACTCGCTTGATACGCCTTGATTTATTCTTGTTCAACAGGTCAGATCCCAGAGAGACTGGTGGATCGATTATGAATAATTCAATAAAATGTTGCATACGTTTTTGTGAAATAAAAATGTATCCGTGCTGATGGAACATAATGTAAAATGTGAAGCAATGATATAAATAGTTTGTAAGAAGACGGATAATAGTATATTCTTGGTCACCAAGTTCTTCATACTTTGACTTTGGGTTATTTATCAAATAAAGCTCAGGAACAATAGGTGGCTGCTATTAGGTTATCACCGACTGTGTTATGTAATAATAAATCGTTAGTTTACTTCGCCATCACATTCTACAGATCATGGGGTACATATACAAACAAATTAAGACATCACAAAGCAATAAGTAGTCATATGAAACATAGGAATGAGGGCCGCTCAACTAAGCTTATAACCCAGGGGTCAGGAACCTTTTTGGCTGAGAGAGCATGTAGGCCACATATTTAAAAATGTTATTCTGTAAGAGCCGTACAATATGCACATGCCCCCCAGTAGATAGTGTGTCTCCGTGTCACAGGTGCCCCTGCGATCTAAGTCTTGGATCACAGGCAGACCCGTGCCCCTCTCCATGTTCCTGCTCCTGTCCCGCCTGGCCAGCGGGCACACCTGCACTTGCAGATTCAAAGGGTCAGCACACCGCTGATTGGCGCTACCCATACCTGGGTTCCTATAAAGGCTGGCGGCTCCCCGCATTCCCCGCCAGATCTAGTTCTTCATGCCTATGAGGAAGCTTTCCACAGTGTTTCCTTCCCAAGTGTTGACCTCCATTGTGACCCGACTGTTCCTGATTCTGCTCCTTCGCTGCCAGCCCTGATCCTGCTCCGCCCCCCGACCTTGCATCATTTCGCCTTACTTGACAGTCCGCCTGTTCCTGACCACGAGACTGCCTAGTGATCCTGTACCTTGACCCGGCTGCCACCAAGGACAAGTCGCGCGTGGAATGACCTGGTGGTCCAAATGCAGCAAGACCATCCACTTGCGGGGGGCTCTGGTGAGAACTGGGTGCCACTTAGATTCTTTCCCAGGTGTCCTTACATCATCATCTGCGGTGGTCCACTACTCCAAATCCTGACAACCACTAATGCCTCCCAGTGTATAGGTAGCCCCAGCACATGCTCCCAGTAGATAGGTAGTACAGCAACATACTCCCAGTATATGGTAACCACAGCAAATGCCCCCCCAGTAGATAGGTAAGCCACAGCACATGCCCCAGCGCTCCATGCAGCCAGCTCCTCATCCCTCCCTGGTCTTCTCTTTCACCAAGGCTTAGACAATGGCGGCGATGGACACTGGGTCGTACAAGGACGTAGGCAGCGGTAACATCTCTGCTGTGTCCAGTGATCAGTCTATAGAAAAACAGCAGCCATCACTATTTATTAAAGATCTGTCTGAGAGCCAGATGCAGTAAACAAAAGAGCCATATCTGGCTCCCGAGCCATAGGTTCCTACCCCCCTGTTATAACCATGACATAAGTATCAAACACAAGGCCCATCGCCTTGTGATATCCGGCAGCAAAGATGCCATAAGAAATCACGGTCAGGCTGATGACAATGGAGGGCATTGACTGGCTACTTGGGGCTCTGTGACTGTGACCTGGCTGTTGAGAAGCAGTGATTAGGTATGGGGAGTACATGACCTTACTACTGGTGACCACTATGACCTGGCTACTGGGAATGCTGTGATTTGGACTGGAGCGCACTGGACTTGGTACGGTGGTACTGCGCTCTAGCAACTGGGGAGCACTGTGATTTTGCTACTGGGAGCACTGTGACTGGCACTGGGGAGACTGTGACTGGCTACTGGGAGCACTATATCAGGCTACTGGGGAGCACTGTGACCTGGCTACTGAAGAACACTGTAACTGGCTACTGGGGATCACGTGATTGGCTACTGGGGAGCACTGTGACCTACTGGGGAGCACTGTGACCTGGCTACTGAGAGCACTGTGACTGGCTACTGGGGAGCACTGTGACTGGACTACTGGGAGCACTGTGACCTGGCTACTGGGGATCACTGTGACCTGGCTACTGGGAGCACTGTGACTGGCTACTGGGGGCACTGTGACTGGTACTGAAGACACTTGACCTGGCTACTGGGGAGCACTGTGACCTGGTACTGGGGAGCACTGTGACCTGGCTATGGGGAGCACTGTGACCTGGCTACTGGGAAGAACACTGTGACCTGGCTACTGGGAGCACTGGTGACCTGGCTAATGGAGAGCACTGTGACCTGGCTACTGGGGACACTGTGACTGGCTACGGGAGCACTGTGACCTGGCTACTGGAGACTATGTCGGGCCTGGGGACACTTTGACAGTACTGGGAGCACTGTGACTGGTACTGGGGCACTGTGACTGGCTACGGGGGAGCACTGTTGACCTGGCTATGGGGAGCATTGCTGGCAGCTACTGGGAGCCCTGTGCCGGCTACTGGGCACTAGGGGGACTGCTGACTTGGAGAGGCACTGTGACCTGGCTACTGGTGACGCGCCTAGCAACTGTGGAGCCTTGTTGCTACTGGGGAGCACTGTTGACACTTGGCTAACTGGGGCCACTGTGACCTGGTACTGGGGCACTGTGATCAGGCTACGGGAGCAACTGTGACCTGGTACTGGGGAGACTAGACCGTGTACTGGGAAACACTGTGACCTGGTACTGGGGGAGCACTGTGACCGGTCTGGACAATGATGGTTCGGAGCACTGTGACCTGGTACTGGGGAGCACGTACTGGCTACTGGAAGACAGCTGTGATTTGGCTACGGGGAGCACTGTGACCGGTGGCTACTGGGGAGCACTGTGACCTGGACGGGGAGAATCACTGCATGGGACCTGTGATTGCTACTGGGAAGCACTGTGACCTGGTACTGGGGGCACGGTGACCTGGCTACTGAAGAACACTTGATGGACCTGGGAACTGGCGTGACCATGGCTATGGGAAGCACTGTGACTGGCTACTGGGGATGCACTGACCTGGCTATACTGGGGAAGAACACTGTGACCTGGCTAGGGGAGCACTGTGACCTGGCCTGGAGAGCACGGCTCTGGTGAGCACGTGAGGTTACTGGGCACTTGTGTGACCTGGCTACTGGGGAGCACTGTGATCCGGGCTACTGGAGCAGCCTGTACGAGCATGGACCTGGCTACGGAGAGCACTGTGCCTGGGCTATGGGGAGCACTCTGTGACTCAAGCTACTGGGAGCACTGTGACCTGGCTACTGGGGAGCACTTGACGTACTGGAGAGCACGTACGGCTCTGGAGCACTGGCCAATACTGGGGAGCACTGTGATCAGGCTTACTGGGGAAGCACTGTGACCTGGCTACTGGGGCGAGCATGTGATGGCTACTGGGGAGCACTTGATCCTGGCTCATGGGAGCACTGTGATGGTTGTTGGGATCCTTTTTGCCTGGTACTGGAGCGCACTGTGTCCTGGCTACTGGGAGCACTGTGAACCAAGATACTGGGGAGCAATGTGCCGGCGCTACTGGGGAGAACTGTGATCAGCTCTGGAGAGCACGTGACATGGCTACTGGGGAG
>CM033645.1:199305289-199361383 GCA_019512145.1 Engystomops pustulosus | reverse complement strand
GGCTACCGGAGCGTGGAGTAGCCGCCCTGTGTAACCTCAGATGCGGCTACTCTCCACCCCCATAGCCACATAAGTAAATTTGCATAGAAGTTTAATAAAAGTTAACAAAAAGTTGTGGGGACATGAGGATTAGCCCTTAAAAGGGCTATCCTCACGTCCCATTGATCCACCTACCACCCGATCTACCTTATAGGTAGATTTGTGGTGGTAGGTTCCCTTTAAGCTTCACAGAAAAGGGCAGGGCTTAAACTGGATCAGATTTGGAGGTAGACAATGGGGGTCATTTACTAAGGCCCGATTCACGTTTTTGCGACGGGTGAACCGAATTTTTCCGTTTTGCGCCGATTTTTCTGTATTGCCCCGGATTTCGCGGCACGCGATCGTGATTGTGCCGCATCGGCACTGGCATGCATGTGATGGAAATCGAGGGGCGCGGCGTAAAAAAACCCGACGGATTCGGAAAAAATGCTCATTTAAAAAAAAAAAGGGTCGCGGGACACACACTTACCTTCAACAAGTATAGGATCATGAACTCCGGCGGGCCTCGGCGGACTTCAGCAGCGCAGCAGCGACACCTGGTGGACGTCGGAGGATCTGCCTTAGTGAATCGCCGGAAGACCCGAATCCACCGCAGAGGAACGCGCTGCTGGATCGTGAATGGACCGGGTAAGTAAATCTGCCCCAATAGCTTTGGACTCGAGTTTCCCATTTGGTACATGGAAGGCTTTTCATTGGAATGTCTCACTGCAGGGATAATTCTGAATGGTGGCAGCTTCAACCAAATTTTATCTGGAAATGGTGGTCTTTCTTGAGACAACCCCCCTAATACATTGGGGCACATTAACTAAAAACAGTGCAAACTGCACTTGTTGCAGTTTGCCTGTGTAGTGCGCAGGGGGCACCAGATTAATTATTTCTGGTGCATGTTCATGAATCTGGCACCCCCTGCACTGCTCCAACAGAGTGCACCAACTTTTTTTGGTGCACCCTTAACATGGCGCGTGCGACACACTTCTGACACTGGCTCTGTGTGTGACTACTTGTGTTTGTAGATTCTTTGTAGCATTTGTTTGTGACCTTTCCTGGTGCTCTGGGGAGCTGCTGTATCTCTCCTTCTCCTGCAGATTCTGCCTGAGCTGCTGCCCAGTGCTAATGACTCAGCAGACTGCACACTAAGGGTGATGCCACACATGGCGTTTTTTTGTCCGTTTTTAAGCATGTGTTTTCAGTCCGTTTTCCCCAATACTTAATAGATAAACAGGTTGTAAGCAGCCAGACGCTGGTAAACGGTCAAGAACGGATGGGTTTTCAAAAACGGATGCGTTTTTAAACCCACTGAAAACGCATCCTTAAACGACCAAAAACGCCACGTGTGCATCACCCTAATGCTGACACCTAGTGGCCAAGGGTGACATAGTTCTTATTTAACTGTTTGCCCTGCCAAAATAAGACCATTAAAAATTCCGCCCTCAACCAGCTGCACAGACGGTTAACTAAATATACGAAAATTGAAAAAAATTTTTGTTGTCCGTTGTTGCTCATAGAAACCAATAGAGCTACTCTGGAAATCCCAAAGCTGTGCTGTGATTGGTTGCTCTGGGACATAAGGTTGCAGTGTGAGAAATGTTTTATGATCTGACCATAGTCTGTAGAAAACCTTCATCGGAGAACACAAGCAATTTTATGGAACATTTGCAAACCAAACATGAATCCCACATTACAAAACACGCGGAGAAGGATGGATCTCAGGTGAAGCCTTCACTACGGGGGGAAGACAGAGGTAATTACATCTCACATAACTGGAGCCACACATCATTTAGAGGGAACCACTTTTGATGGCAGAGAGACAATAGCTGTCTCTTTTCCCCTCCTACTCACCATCTTCGGCGCGCAGCTCCGCGTAGCTGTGCGCCCTCGTCCGGCGATCCTGCCGTCTGCGCATGCGCAGAAGAGCAGGCCCGCGCCTGCGCGCTCACTGCTCCGAAACAGGCGCGGGCCTGCTCTTCTATGAGGGCTCCGCGTAGCTGCGTGCCAAAGATGGTGAGTAGGAGGGGAAAAGAGGCTACCGGGGCGTGGAATAGCCGCCTTGTGTAACCTCAGATGCGGCTACTCCACGCCCCAGTAGCCGCATAATAAAATTAGCATAAACGTTTCATAAAAGTTACCAAAAAATTGCGGGGACGTGAGGATTAGCCCTTAAAAGGGCTATCCTCACGTCCCATTGATCCACCTACCACCCGATCTACCTTTATAGGTAGATTTGTGGTGGTAGGTTCCCTTTTAAAGGGTTGTCCACTTTAAGCACGTTCCAGCAAATAATTGATAGTGTTTGCTTAATGTAAAGTTATAGAAGTTTCCAAAATACTTTCTATATCAATTCTTCACAGTTTTCTAGACTTCATAGTAGCGCTATAGTAGTGCAGTGGCTGTGCTGGGTATTGCAGCTCCACCTCATTCACTTGAATGGGAATTCCAGCTCGAAATACACCGTATAACTTTGCTAAAAAATTACCAATCAGGTGCAAAATAAAATTTAAAAAAGGATGTAAAAAATCATCTTGATGATGATGAATGAGTCCTGATACTCCCATTGTCCCCAGTGATTATTCCATGCACATAATTAATTTACGTTCCATATTCTGCTGGACTCCTGTACAGTAAACCATCGCATTTCACTAATGTAATGTGAACACTCACCTACTGAACAAAAGAAAAGTAATTCATCTCCATTGTGAGGTTTACATCCACTTGCCCTTAAAATCACTTAAGTATATTTCTCCTTTCAGAATGCATTTGGCTAAGTGAAACGCATGAGCCTATGTTAGACTAACAAGAACCCAGAATATTTGACTCCTGGGAAGATGGCGCACCCCCGCACCCCCCTCCTCCACAGTTCATTCACTTATCGGGCCGGCTAGATGCCAGACAGTGCTGTGCCTGCCAAGGGATGTATCTGATCAATAGAAGAGACGGATACAGAACAGTAATGTTACAGCTTTCTGTCTAGTTTTGGAGTGAAGAGATAAATGTGGCTTCAAGAACGTCACGCTGACTTATATATGTAGCGGCATGTATCCCACAGGACACAAATTGGAGAAACTTGCTACAAAATATTGTAAATCTTTTTATTTAAGTTGGAAGCCAAGACCCTTATTTTGTAGCAGATCATCAGCACCGAAACCGCAGTAGATTCTGCGTAGAAGTGGCTCTTCTGGCTAATCAGCATAATTTTAAAAGTTGATTGCATAAGGAAGGAGGCCATGGATAGCAGATATAAGAACATTACCACAGTCACGGTTCCTGGATCTATGAGTAATATCCCTGGTTTATCATGATGGATTTTGATGGTAGATTTCTTTGGTGGTAGATGGTAGATTATATAAGGCTGATCTGTGGAACTGTGACACTGTATGGCACCATGACACTTTTTTGGAATGTTTTTGGAGTGAGTTTTGAGGCAGACATCTTAAAATCCATTACAAAAACTCTGTGTGAACTTCCGGTAGAATGATTTTGATGCGCTATCTCTAGCATTGGTCAGATCGGTGGGTGTCTGACTCCCTTCTTCATCACTAGCAGCAATGGGGCGATACATGCCACATACAAAGTACCCGTAAAGGGCCATAGGGGTTGTCTGGAAATAACCTATCCTATAAGCTATCTCAGGAAGTATCTCCAGAAGAATCCATTGCATTGTGCAATAAGGAAAGGTGATTTGACTACAGCTTTATCAGCGCATGCACCATAAGGCAGTAACGCTGACCAATACAATGATGACAAACTGCTAAAATATTGCATCCATGTCTAATGAGTGGGATCTGGCCTTGGATTCCCTAAAAATATGTGTTGGTCTGTAACATCTGAGTCAGCAACATCCTCAGTCCGTGGTGTATGACTGAGGAGATGCTGATTTTATTTTTGTATTCAATCATTCCTGGAGCAGAGGCTCTAGTTTCCCATATGTATTTTCCAGACCTTGAGAGAGACTCTGTTTTTTGAATTCCTTGTATTTTGATCTCTTGTTGAGATTATTCTTCCCTTTCTGTGATTTGGTACTTCGTTGCCATCTCTGTTGTCTCCATTGTCTGTTGAATATTCTTTCCTATTTGTGTTGTTTGTCCTGTTATGTGTTTGCACTTATAGGGAGTGACCTTCTTCTAGTTGTTGTACCATTTAGGGTATATAAGGCAAGCAGGTAGGGTCTTTTGAGTTTGAGTTTAGGGTTCACTGTCATTTTTGTGTTCTTGTACCTGCTCCTGGCATTACATGACCTCATTAGGAACATGGTTTGCTACCTGTTGGCTATGCCTTGACAAAGCGTTCCTCTAGCCACCAGAACAAAACAACAGAATACAGTGACATAATCCAGCTGGATTAATGAGCTTCTTAGCTCCTTTCGAAACCATTTTACCGGAACCCTGCTACTAAAGGACCTGATGAAGGGAATGTTCTGTTTCTGAAATGCGTAGTCTCTACCCTTTACAGATAAAGGGAGCATGGGAGAGGGAGGTGACATCACAAGAGAGGCATGAATTCAAGCATCTTGTGTGACGTCACCTCCCTCTCCCAGCAACACCCAGGAGATGCAGGTGCGTGCATAATTAGCGGCCCGGAGTGCCGGACAGCTTGTCCCTGCGATTCATGCTGCTAATTTTAAATTTCTTTTCTAGGTGATCCTGGTGTGTCAAGACTAGCGGAGGACAGCGCCGGGTTCAACATTAAGAGGAGCGGAAGTGAGTTTTTGTAGGTTTTTTTTCTTTTTTTTTTCCAATGGTAAATTTCCTTCAAGTTCACTGAGGTACCATTGGACTTCCCTAGTAGGTTACCAGTTTGCTACCAAAAACTTTTTGATGGTTCATGAATCTTAATCTTAGTTATCAGATATAAACAAAATACAAAAAAGGTGGATCACAGTACAAGTACATCTGGTTGTTTAAAGGGGTTATCCAGTTTAAAAAAAAAAACTGCTACAAATTTTCTAAAACAAAAAGAAAATCAATAATCACCCATCCTGTTTCGGCACTCAGTCCTTCTGATATCTGTATAGAGACTAGTAGTATGTGACTTCTTCAGTCAATCAAGTCTGCATCTGGTAGACAGTCTACAGTTACCCTGCAGCGCCACTACAGGAAAACAGAAGTACTGCAGTGAGGATATTGATATAACAGGTCGTTCAGATGTAGAGTTTCTCTTTGTAGCCAAACATCAAAAAATGCTGAATTTTTGCGTAGAATATTAGTGAATGAATTTTCTCACAGTATTTGGTGGTGTTTCTGTGGTCCTCCGCTGTGGGAGCCGTGTGGCTACTAGTTTCGTCGCATTGCAGCATGTAAACTTGCGTCTCCGAAGAAGCGAATTACATTTCTCCGAACAGCCTGTACAGCTCATTGAATCTTTCCTTCTTCCCTTCCCCAGGGCTCACACATTTTCTTTAGCAATTTTTAAGTGTTTAAATATGTAAGAAAGGTAATATTGTAGAATATATATTATTCAGAATCTCGTAGAACATTCCCGGCTCCTCCGTGTTCTGCTCTTATACCAAGTAATACTTTGTGGTCAGGGATTTTACTGTAAATAAGTCGCATCGGTTTCTTAAAATGGCTTCGTAGCACCGTGTAATTTTATCATTTTGCAGTAAAATTTTTGATCCATTTTCTGAACCAAAATATTATACTATGCAAAACATTATCGATTTTGGACCAAAGCCTAAAAAATTCTGGAGCAGAATTTCTCATTTTAAGAATTAGAAAAATGTGCCAGTTTTTTCCTAATAAGAAGAGGAAAGGGGGAGAGTGAGATGTGCTCCTGCACTGTGTGACAGCCTGTGAAGCTACAGCATGAAGGGACTCTTCTGGCTAATTAGCATAATTTTCAAAGTTGATTTCATAAGGAAGGAGGCCTTGGATAACAGATATAAGAAGATTACCCCAGTCCCGGTGCCTGGATCTATGAGTAATGTCCCTGGTTTATCATGATAGATTTTGATGGAAGATTTCTTATAATTGTTTTCATGATATTTAGGCTTTTTTTGTTTTCTGAGTTTTCTGCTTTATGGATCTTTTTGATGCTGCACCGAGAAGCCCCTAAGAGAGTTTATGAGCAGATTTACTTAGTTATGTATATATATTATTTTCTGGATTTGGGTTGGAAGTAACAACCAGTAAACTTATTTTCTTAAGAAGTTTGCTTCTTTTAGAAAACTTGTAATTTGGCTTCTGTCCAGCACATACCACTATTGTATGATGGCACTTTCTAAAAATACTCCCACTGTGTTTATTCACGATGTCACTCTGGTTTGCACACCTTCGTAGGGGGAATTTTTTTGTCGTAAATTACTGTTATTTAGCCAAGGTGCAATTATAGGACCACACGCTGATGATGACACTACTACGATATACACTCACCGGCCACTTTATTAGGTACACCTGTCCAACTGCTCGTTAACACTTAATTTCTAATCAGCCAATCACATGGCGGCAACTCAGTGCATTTAGGCATGTAGACATGGTCAAGACAATCTCCTGCAGTTCAAACCGAGCATCAGTATGGGGAAGAAAGGTGATTTGGATGCCTTTGAACGTGGCATGGATGTTGGTGCCAGAAGGGCTGGTCTGGTATTTCAGAAACTGCTGATCTACTGGGATTTTCACGCACAACACTCTAGGGTTACAGAGAATGGTCCGAAAAAGAAAAAACATCCAGTGAGCGGCAGTTCTGTGGGCGGAATGCCTTGTTGATGCCAGAGGTCAGAGGAGAATGGGCAGACTGGTTCGAGCTATGATAGAAGGCAACAGTGACTCAAATGCCCACCCGTTACAACCAAGGTAGGCAGAAGAGCATCTCTGAACGCACAGTAGTCGAACTTTGAGGCAGAGGGCTACAGCAGCAGAAGACCACACCGGCTGCCACTCCTTTCAGCTAAGAACAAGAAATGAGGCTACAATTTGCACAAGCTCATCGAATTGGACGTAGAGATTGGAAAAACGTTGCCTGGTCTGATGAGTCTCGATTTCTGCTGCGACATTCGGATAGGTAGGGTCAGATTTGGCGTCAACAACATGAAAGCATGGATCCATCCTGCCTTGTATCAACGGTTCAGGCTGGTGGTGGTGGTGTCATGGTGTGGGAATATTTCTTGGCACTCTTTGGGCCCTTGGTACCAATTGAGCATCGTTGCAACGCCACAGCCTACCGAGTATTGTTGCTGACCATGTCCATCCCTTTATGAGCACAATGTACCCTGTAACATCGGATGGCTACTTTCAGCAGGATAATGCGCCATGTCTCATAAAGCTGGAATCATCTCAGACTGCTTTCTGAACATGACAATGAGGTCACTGTACTCAAATGGCCTCCACAGTCACCAGTTCTCAATTCATAGAGCATCTTGGGATGTGGTGGAACGGGAGATTCGCATCATGGATGTGCAGCCGACAAATCTGCGGCAACTGTGTGATGCCATCATGTCAATATGGACCAAAATCTCTGGGAGCTTCCAGCACCTTGTTGAATCTATCCACGAAGAATTGAGGCAGTTCTGAAGGCAAAAGGGGTCCAACCCGTTACTAGCATGGTGTACCTAAAAAGTGGCCGGTGAGTGTACAAGTATAATATAACATTACAGAGTACAAACAGTATATGGAACAAGAGCTTACAGCCTAGGAGGGTGATGGGATGACACAAGAGCTTACAGTCTATGAGGATGAGGGGGGGGACACAAGAGCTTACAGTCTAGGAGGGTGAAAGGGTGTGACACAAGAGCTTACAGTCTAGGGGGGGTGAAGGGGTGACACAAGAGCTTACAGTCTAGGGGGGTGAAGGGGTGACACAAAGCTTACAGTCTAGGAGGGTGAAGGGGTGACACAAGAGCTTACAGTCTAGGAGGGTGTGAAGGGTGACACAGAGCTACAGTCTAAGGGAGAGGGTGGGGTGACACAAGAGCTTACAGTCTAGGAGGGTGAAGGGGTGACACAAGAGCTTACAGTCTAGGTCTCTAGGAGGATGAAGGGGTGACACAAGAGGTATAACAGCTTTTACAATGGTCCAGCAAATATTTATAAGGGAACGGAAGTTAAAATAATTTCAAAACAGCTTTTCACATACAATAATCTGATATAAGAAGCTAAGCACTGTGCTACTCAGTTCATATTATCATATAAGCTTTACACGGAGGCTTAGTGGTTAGCATTACAGCCTTGAAGCTCTGGGGACCTTGGTTCAGGTCCAAGCTCAACTACTGCAAGAGTTTGTATGTTTTCTTCGTGTTTACGTGGGTTTCCTCCGGTCCTCTGGTTTCCTCCCACACTCCAAAAAAAACCCGTACTGGTATGCTGATTAGATTGTGAGCCCCTTGGGGACAGGGACCGATCTGGTGAGCTCTGTGCAGCGCTAAGAATCTGTGTGCGCTATATAGATAAAGAATTTTATTTTTTTTTTTTTTCCAGCATTATCTCCTCACTGTAAATGAACAGAAAGTTTGCATTTCTGTTCTGACAAATTGATGTGGTAAGGGTCAAACATTGAAGCCCGAGATGTTAATGCAATTTAAGGAAGCAGAATTGAATAGAAGTGATTAAATTGAGTAAATTCTAGAACGGCTGGATACACATTATAGGAGTCCAGTGAAGTGGAGCCGTCTCTCCAGTGTACCTTACTTAAGAGCTAGGTCAAACCACTGGTAATACCTGGGTGGTTACATCATGTATTTACACATTGGGGCTAACTTACTAAGGGTCCGCGCATTCCACTTTCGTCGGATTTTAACAATTTTTGGGATTTGCAACCGCTGTGACAGGTATTTAACTCGGGATTGTGCCGCACGTGATCAATTGTGGCGCAATTGCGCTGGCTTTCATGCGACAGAAATCGGGGGGGCGGTTCGTCGACGATCCGACTGATTCGGACTGAGTGCGGGATTTAATATTCAAATTGTGTCGCAACCAATGCACTTAAATACACCCGGAAAAAAGAGGTGTGAACTCCGGGTGGTACTCCCCCCCGTCTGTACGTTCCCCCACGGGAGTTTCCATTCTTCTTCTCCCCCACGAGTGTTCCCCTCGGGGCTGGGTTCTTTCCCTTGTTCTGACCCCCCACTCTTATAGCCCAACCCTCTAGTATGTCCAATTTCTCCCGCGTGAAATCGTCTGAACGTCGCTGTCCATCTCTCCCATTTCGGTCGTCTCCCCTTTGGCTAATACTTTTCCAGGTCCTCCTGTGTGCTGGGAGGTAAATGGGTCTAACCAACCGTTCTTCCTCTTCTCTAAATATATTATGAGGTTTGTAAGAGGGTCCGGAGGTGGAGAAATTGGGGCCGTCTCCCCAGTTAGTACACTTTCTCTTAAGGTTTCCGTGGTCTCGTGTTTGCCGGTTCGTACACCGTTATACACTCTTCCCTTATGAGAGGCACGGTCTACACGGTGATGGATTATTATCACGAGTTTATTACATCTTCTTCTTATTATTATCAGTGATCTCTCGTGTGCTGGATTATGTATAGAGTGTAGTACATATGGTCTCCTTATGTATTCTCTTCGTACTCCCCGTGTGTTGGGCGATTCACTAAGATTTGTTGTCCGCAGTCTTATCATTTCCATTTCAATATAATGAATTTGTTCGCAGTCTCCCTCCTTGCTGTTATCACTGGTTGTTCCACCTGACAGCTAGTTTCACTTTTTTGGTGTTTGGGCACCTTTAAACATAGGGGCTCGTGACACACAATTTGAAAGTTAAATACGGCGCTCGGTCCAATCAGTCGGACCTGTCCGACGGCATGCACATTATAGGTGTCGAATGACTTTTCTTCTCCTTTTTTTTTTCCGATGGTTCCATGTCTGGTGAACGCTCGGGCCACACAAAAAGTGCGCGCTTTCGAGCATCAGTATGGGGAAGAAAGGTGATTTGAGTGCCTTTGAACGTGGCATGGATGTTGGTGCCAGAAGGGCTGGTCTGAGTATTTCAGAAACTGCTGATCTACTGGGATTTTCACGCACAACCATCTCTAGGGTTTACAGAGAATGGTCCGAAAAAGAAAAAACATCCAGTGAGCGGCAGTTCTGTGGGCGGAAATGCCTTGTTGATGCCAGAGGTCAGAGGAGAATGGGCAGACTGGTTCGAGCTGATAGAAAGGCAACAGTGACTCAAATCGCCACCCGTTACAACCAAGGTAGGCAGAAGAGCATCTCTGAAGCACAGTAGTCGACTTTGAGGCAGAGGGCTACAGCAGCAGAAGACCACACCGGCTGCCACTCCTTTCAGCTAAGAACAAGAAATGAGGCTACAATTTGCACAAGCTCATCGAAATTGGACGTAGAGATTGGAAAAACGTTGCCTGGTCTGATGAGTCTCGATTTCTGCTGCGACATTCGGATGGTAGGGTCAGATTTGGCGTCAACAACATGAAAGCATGGATCCCATCCTGCCTTGTATCAACGGTTCAGGCTGGTGGTGGTGGTGTCATGGTGTGGGAATATTTCTTGGCACTCTTTGGGCCCCTTGGTACCAATTGAGCATCGTTGCAACGCCACAGCCTACCGAGTATTGTTGCTGACCATGTCCATCCCTTTATGAGCACAATGTACCCTGTAACATCGGATGGCTACTTTCAGCAGGATAATGCGCCATGTCATAAAGCTGGAATCATCTCAGACTGCTTTCTGAACATGACAATGAGGTCACTGTACTCAAATGGCCTCCACAGTCACCAGTTCTCAATTCATAGAGCATCTTGGGATGTGGTGGAACGGGAGATTCGCATCATGGATGTGCAGCCGACAAATCTGCGGCAACTGTGTGATGCCATCATGTCAATATGGACCAAAATCTCTGGGAGCTTCCAGCACCTTGTTGAATCTATGCCACGAAGAATTGAGGCAGTTCTGAAGGCAAAAGGGGTCCAACCCGTTACTAGCATGGTGGGTACCTAAAAAGTGGCCGGTGAGTGTACAAGTATAATATAACATTACAGAGTACAAACAGTATATGGAACAAGAGCTTACAGCCTAGGAGGGTGATGGGATGACACAAGAGCTTACAGTCTATGAGGATGAGGGGGGGGACACAAGAGCTTACAGTCTAGGAGGGTGAAAGGGTGTGACACAAGAGCTTACAGTCTAGGGGGGGTGAAGGGGTGACACAAGAGCTTACAGTCTAGGGGGGTGAAGGGGTGACACAAAGCTTACAGTCTAGGAGGGTGAAGGGGTGACACAAGAGCTTACAGTCTAGGAGGGTGTGAAGGGTGACACAGAGCTACAGTCTAAGGGAGAGGGTGGGGTGACACAAGAGCTTACAGTCTAGGAGGGTGAAGGGGTGACACAAGAGCTTACAGTCTAGGTCTCTAGGAGGATGAAGGGGTGACACAAGAGGTATAACAGCTTTTACAATGGTCCAGCAAATATTTATAAGGGAACGGAAGTTAAAATAATTTCAAAACAGCTTTTCACATACAATAATCTGATATAAGAAGCTAAGCACTGTGCTACTCAGTTCATATTATCATATAAGCTTTACACGGAGGCTTAGTGGTTAGCATTACAGCCTTGAAGCTCTGGGGACCTTGGTTCAGGTCCAAGCTCAACTACTGCAAGAGTTTGTATGTTTTCTTCGTGTTTACGTGGGTTTCCTCCGGTCCTCTGGTTTCCTCCCACACTCCAAAAAAAACCCGTACTGGTATGCTGATTAGATTGTGAGCCCCTTGGGGACAGGGACCGATCTGGTGAGCTCTGTGCAGCGCTAAGAATCTGTGTGCGCTATATAGATAAAGAATTTTATTTTTTTTTTTTTTCCAGCATTATCTCCTCACTGTAAATGAACAGAAAGTTTGCATTTCTGTTCTGACAAATTGATGTGGTAAGGGTCAAACATTGAAGCCCGAGATGTTAATGCAATTTAAGGAAGCAGAATTGAATAGAAGTGATTAAATTGAGTAAATTCTAGAACGGCTGGATACACATTATAGGAGTCCAGTGAAGTGGAGCCGTCTCTCCAGTGTACCTTACTTAAGAGCTAGGTCAAACCACTGGTAATACCTGGGTGGTTACATCATGTATTTACACATTGGGGCTAACTTACTAAGGGTCCGCGCATTCCACTTTCGTCGGATTTTAACAATTTTTGGGATTTGCAACCGCTGTGACAGGTATTTAACTCGGGATTGTGCCGCACGTGATCAATTGTGGCGCAATTGCGCTGGCTTTCATGCGACAGAAATCGGGGGGGCGGTTCGTCGACGATCCGACTGATTCGGACTGAGTGCGGGATTTAATATTCAAATTGTGTCGCAACCAATGCACTTAAATACACCCGGAAAAAAGAGGGTGTGAACTCCGGGTGGTACTCCCCCCCGTCTGTACGTTCCCCCACGGGAGTTTCCATTCTTCTTCTCCCCCACGAGTGTTCCCCTCGGGGCTGGGTTCTTTCCCTTGTTCTGACCCCCCACTCTTATAGCCCAACCCTCTAGTATGTCCAATTTCTCCCGCGTGAAATCGTCTGAACGTCGCTGTCCATCTCTCCCATTTCGGTCGTCTCCCCTTTGGCTAATACTTTTCCAGGTCCTCCTGTGTGCTGGGAGGTAAATGGGTCTAACCAACCGTTCTTCCTCTTCTCTAAATATATTATGAGGTTTGTAAGAGGGTCCGGAGGTGGAGAAATTGGGGCCGTCTCCCCAGTTAGTACACTTTCTCTTAAGGTTTCCGTGGTCTCGTGTTTGCCGGTTCGTACACCGTTATACACTCTTCCCTTATGAGAGGCACGGTCTACACGGTGATGGATTATTATCACGAGTTTATTACATCTTCTTCTTATTATTATCAGTGATCTCTCGTGTGCTGGATTATGTATAGAGTGTAGTACATATGGTCTCCTTATGTATTCTCTTCGTACTCCCCGTGTGTTGGGCGATTCACTAAGATTTGTTGTCCGCAGTCTTATCATTTCCATTTCAATATAATGAATTTGTTCGCAGTCTCCCTCCTTGCTGTTATCACTGGTTGTTCCACCTGACAGCTAGTTTCACTTTTTTGGTGTTTGGGCACCTTTAAACATAGGGGCTCGTGACACACAATTTGAAAGTTAAATACGGCGCTCGGTCCAATCAGTCGGACCTGTCCGACGGCATGCACATTATAGGTGTCGAATGACTTTTCTTCTCCTTTTTTTTTTCCGATGGTTCCATGTCTGGTGAACGCTCGGGCCACACAAAAAGTGCGCGCTTTCTTTCTGAAATAGATATAGACACTATTCTTCTGGGAAAGCTGCCCCCAGCATTCAGCATAATTCATATACAAGTGGGCACTCAAAATATAAGCTGATGTGTAATTAGTTGTTATTTAAAATTTTGCTCCCCTTAGCAGAAAATGCTGGTGACATAGACTGTAATGAAGAATTAAAATGCTACCGGCCCTTTAATCAGTCCGTTAATTTCCTCCGCGCGGTCCGTCGCAGAAAAGATTTCTGAAATAGATATAGACACTATTCTTCTGGGAAAGCTGCCCCCAATTATTGCAACTATGGTCCAGGTGCCCAAGTTATGCTATTGCCATAAACACGTACATAATGCATGGTACAGATGTGGACAGCTTCTAAAAAAAAAAGCAGCAGTGTTTTTTGATTTTTTTTCTTCTTTTTCCTGAACCCGGAATACCCCTTTAAGCACAGGTTGTTCTGATGGTGGGTCTACTAACGCCAAACATCAACTGTAACCTGAGAATAGAGTTGATGTTGCTCCAGTTGTCCTGAAATCTGGTCTATAACCCCCTCTAGTTCTCTAAATCATAAATGTGTTTTATAAAAAAAAAGTCTTATCTTGTCTCTATCAGTGTTTTTTTTTAACCCTAGCCATAACCCTCATGAGAAAATTTGCATAAAATGAACAAAACAAGTCAGGAAAATTTTAGAACAAAAACAATTGTGTTTTAGAGAATTAGAGGGGCTATACAGGCAGTCCCCGGGTTACATACAAGATAGGGTCTGTAGGTTTGTTCTTAAGTTGAATTTGTATGTAAGTCGGAACTGTATATTTTATCATTGTAATCCCAGACAGAACTTTTTTGGTCTCTGTGACAATTGGATTTTTAAAAATGTTGGATTGTCACAAGAAACAGGATTAACAATAAAGCTTCATTACAGACGCCTGTGATACCTGTTGCAGCTGATCATTGTACCCTAGGACTAAAGTGCAGTAAATAACCAACATCCAGAGGTCCGTTTGTAACTAGGGGTCGTATGTAAGTCGAGTGTTCTTAAGTAGGGGACCGCCTTTATTCCATTCTCCAGGACAATTGGAACAACATTGGTTCTTCTGAAGCGAATCAGAAAAAAATCGTATTCACTGATGTAAAATGAGCAGATTCAAACCATTTTAAAGAATTAAGATAAAGAAACTCGTTGAGGATGTCTTTTCCACTATAGTTTTACCATCAGAAATTTAATTAATTTGGACACGTGAAATTGATAATCCTTCTTCCCATTACAGCAAAAATTTTGAGAAATCCAATTGTCACTGGGACAGAATTTTTTTTCTGGAGCTGCAATTATAAACCTAAATAACCTATCTTGTACGTAACCTGGATTTAAAAATGCCCAATATTTTTTTTATAAAGAAGATTACTTACCATATATTATAAGCATGTATAAAGCCAAAAAATGTGCTGAAAAACCTCATCTTGGCTTATACACGAGTCAATAAAAAAATAAACTTATATAATGACCCTCCGGCGGCCCCGATGCTCAGCAAGGCTCCGGATCCTCGTTACGGCTCCTCTTCTGTCTTCCCCGTGGCTCCTCTTCTTTCTTCGGACTTCTGTACAGCCGGCAGGGCACGGCCATGTTATCTTCCTGGCCGGTGCACACTATGATGCGTCCGCTGATGAAGTCATAGTTTGCGCCGGCCAGGAGATAACATGGCGACGTCCCTGCCGGCTGTACAGAAGTTGGAAGAAAGAAGAGGAGCCGCGGAGAACACAGATGAGGAACCGCACTAACATCGGGAGCCACACTGAGCATTGGGGCCGCCAGAGGTTGAGTATAGAAGTGCTGGCTGGCTGTATACTACAGGGGGCAGGCTGGGCTGGCTGTATACAACTTGGGGCGTGCTGGGCTGGCTGTATACTACAGGTGGCAGGCTGGGCTGGCTGTATACTACAGGGGGCAGGCTGTATACTACTGGGGGCTGGCTGTATACTGCAGGGGGCAGGCTGGGCTGGCTGTATACTACAGGGGGCTGGGTGGGCTGGCTGTATACTACAGGGGGCAGGCTGGGCTGGCTGTATTGATGACAGTTGGGCCTCCATAATGATTGTCTCTGGTGGCCACGGAAACCAGTCCGATATTAGGGTCTGCTGCCTTTTACACAATCCCTAAATACCATTGATAGTTTTATATAGAATTTTTCCCCTACCTCCCTATCCTCAGCCAATCCTTCCTTGGTTTAACTTATGACCTGTGTCTTTTTCAACGTACTAAACTATGATAACTATATACATATGATACCGTTAAAAGATATCATAAAAATCGCATACACTTGCACTTGCCCTAATGAAACATCACCCTGAAGTCAACCCCTCTTTGTAAGTATTTATTTAGAATACACTCCCCCCCCACTTTTACTCCTTACCTTTTTGCTCCCTTCAAAACTCCTAACAGTGCAATTCCTCCACCAACTCTTCTGAAATTCTCTTTGACCACTCAAGTTTGTCTATGAGAAGGAAGTATGGGTAAGGACTGAATGGTACACAAAAAGGAAACAAAGGCTGCTGCAGATAGAAGTAAGTTTCTTCTCACCCCCAATCTTTACCTAGGTACTTCATATACTCATCATGGGTGAGCAGAATACTAGGAAGTGAAACGTTTCCTCTTTTCCACATGGTGCTGTCTATTGTGGACAGCATAGCAGCTCCTTCCACCACTCGGCCAGACAACTCAGATCTTCTATAAGGATAATGGGGACACTTCATGTACACACAATCAGCTGGTCTCGAATGAGGTCCTGTTCAGTAATGTAGCATCTTACCTCTAATTCACCCTACATTGGAGGTATCCACATGGCCTGGTCTAGATCACAGTGTACAATAGATTTGTAGTAAGGGACCTATCTGCACACATCACTCTGGCATACATCAAGCTCTGCTACTGGCACATAGCAACACCCTCCCTAAAGCTATTTTAACCCACACCCTTCTTCTCCCTATGAATGTCATATGGTAACTACATCAGGAAAAGTTCACTTTACGAGCTTAGACAGTCCTGAGCGGGGCGTGTAGTGTTGTTTGGATTTTGGGCTATATTTCCATGTGTGAGCAAAGTGTGTAGGTGTTGTGCGCAATGAGCATGGTCTGGCAGCGGAAAGATCTAGAAATAACCAGAGAATTTTTAGCTTGTCCAAACAAAGTAAAAAAAAAAAGTATAAACTGTTAAACATAACAACAAATTATGTGGTGAGTGGTAGGAGTACTGGACTCACATTTATACTGCTTGGAGTGTGACTATCCTGTGGGTTCAGACAGGATCTGATGGTACCATCTCTGACTTATTGTATCTATATAGGACTGATTGTGACTATAGGACTACTATCCTGGTGTAATATTAATATCATCAGCTCGACCCCACTCGGTTGGGTTGTTCTGACTCTCGTTTAACAGATGATGGAGAAAACAGGTTGGGTATGTGGATGTTTAAGGAAACTACCATTTGATCTATGCATTATGAAGCATGACATACCTTGAGACTGCTGTATCTACACTGATGCAGGATCCATCTCTTGTTAATCCCCTGAGTTGAGTGGTGTTTACTGAAAAATTTATAACATTCAGGACCTGGATAAGCTGGTGAGGCTGGTTGACATAAACACATTACCACGGAGCTGTCATTACACATGGAGCTTAGTCAAGACATAACTAATCAACCTGAGCTGGATCGCTCATACACAGCAGATTGGGTGGTGCAGCAATTGTTAATCTGGCCTTCAGGCAACCATCCAGGGATTACATCATCCCTCCTCATGTGAATAACTAATGTGCTAGGTAAGCGCTTGAGCCAAGCCACAGTAGCGAGACCAGCTTCATCATTATGTTTAATTGTTTTATATTACAGCAAAACCACTCAGCACAGGGATTACCAAGTATGTTTCTGCATCAGTGTACACAGCAGCCTCAAGGTGTGTTTGCTTCATAATGCATCAAATCAAATGGTAGGTTTCCTTTACATGTCCTAATCCATTGCTCTTATAGAGGGCAGTTTCCGCACCAGGGTTTATGCCCCTCTGTGAATTGTATCTACTGTTTTCTATTTTCTTGAAATAGATATAGACAACTATTCTTCTGGGAAACTGCCCCCAATTATTGCAACTATGGTCCAGGTGCCCAAGTTATGCTATTGGCCATAAACACGTACAATAAGTGCATGGTACAGGATGTGGACAGCTTCTAAAAAAAAAAGCAGCAGTGTTTTTTGATTTTTTTACAACTCCAATGAGTGCTCTCATAAATAGCTTAAGCACAGGTTGTTCTGATGGTGGGTCTCCTAACGCCAACATCAACTGTAACCTGAGAATAGAGTTGATGTTGCTGCCCAGTTTGTCCTGAATTGGTCTATAACCCCCTTCTGTTCTCTAATCATCATGTGTTTTATAAAAAAAAGTCTTATCTTGTCTCACAGTGTTTTTTTTTAACCCTAGCCATAATCCTCATGAGAAAATTTTCATAAAATGAACAAACGAGGCAGGAAAAATTTAGAACAAAACAATTGTGTTTTAGGGAATTAGAGGTGTTATACAGGCAGTCCCCCGGGTTACATCCAGATAGTGGTCTGTAGGTTTGTTCTTAAGTTGAATTGTATGTAAGTCGGAACTGTATATTTTATCATTGTAATCCCAGCCAGAACTTTTTTGGTCTCTATGACAATTGGATTTTAAAAATGTTGGATTGTCATAAGAAAACAGGATTAACAATAAAGTTTCATTACAGACACCTGTGATAACTGTTATAGCTGATATTGTAGCCTAGGACTAAAAGTGCAGTAAATAACCAACATCCAGAGGTCCGTTTGTAACTAGGGGTCGCATGGTAAGTCGAGTGTTCTTAAGTAAGGGACCGCCTTTATTCCATTCTCCAGGACAATGGAACAACATGGTTCTTCTGAAGCGAATCAGAAAAAAATCGTATTCACTGATGTAAAATAGGGGATTCAAACCATTTTAAAGAATCAAGATAAGAAACTCGTTGCGATGTCTTTTCCACTATAGTTTTTATCCATCAGAATTAATAATTGGACACGTGAAATTGATAATCTTTCTTCCCATTATACAAAATTTTGAGAAATCCAATTGTCACTGGGACAGAATTGTTTTTCTGGAGCTACAATTATAATTATAAATAACCTATCTTGTACGTAACCCCAAATGCCCAATATTTTTTTTATAAAGAAGATTACTTACTATATATACTCATGTATAAGCCAAAAAATGTGCTGAAAAACCTCATCTCAGCTTGACATCGAATCAATAAAAAAATAAACTATATTATCACCCTCCGGCGGCCCCGATGCTCAGAAGGCTCCGGATCCTCGTTACGGCTCCTCTTCTGTATCTCCCCGTGGCTCCTCTTCTTTCTTCGGACTTCTGTACAGCCGCAGGGCACGGCCATGTTATCTTCCTGGCCGGTGCACACTATGATGCGTCCGCTGAAAGTCATAGTATGCACCGGCCGGAGATAACATGGCGACGTCCCTGCCGGCTGTACAGAATTCGAAGAAAGGAAGAGGAGCCACGGGGAATCAGATGAGGAACCGCACCAACATTGGGAGCCACACTGAGCATCAGGGCGGCCGAGGTTGAGTATATAAGTGCTGCTTGCCACCTTCATCCAGGATAGGATCGTGAACTTCAGTGCATTTCAGGGAACTTCAGTGCAGCAGCGCCACCTGATGGACGTCGGAGGAACTGCCTTGATGAATCCCGGCCGAACAAGAATCCAGCGCAGAGAACGCGCCGCTGGATCGCGATCAGACCGGGTAAGTAAATCTGCCCCAATGGCCCCAATGGGGCTCACAATCTAATCAACCTACCAGTATGTTTTGGAGTGTGGGAGGAAACCAGAGAACCCAGAGGAAACCCACGCAAACACGGAGAGAACATACAAACTTTTTGCAGATATTGACCAGCGCTGCAAGGCTGTAGTGATAACCACTGAGCCACCGTGCTGCCCATCAATCTCCCTATCATCCAGGGGCGGACTGGGAATTTAAAGTGGCCCTGGAAAAAACTGTAAAAGTAGCCCCATTCTGTGGGCGGGGTCAAAACAAGTAGGCGTGGCCTTGTGATGGGGGTGTAGTTACTAAACAGCGCAGAGAAAGAGACTCATACTACCTCCCTTATACAGGAATAACAATAGCACACAACAAATACTGCCCTTAAGTAACATATATTGGAATACTACATTTTATGTACAAGAATATAACTACTATAATACTGCCCCCTATGTACAAGAATATAACTACTATAATACTGCCTCCTATGTACAAGAGATGATGACAGTTGGGCCTCCATAATGATTGTCTCTGGTGGCCACGGAAACCAGTCCGATATTAGGGTCTGCTGCCTTTTACACAATCCCTAAATACCATTGATAGTTTTATATAGAATTTTTCCCCTACCTCCCTATCCTCAGCCAATCCTTCCTTGGTTTAACTTATGACCTGTGTCTTTTTCAACGTACTAAACTATGATAACTATATACATATGATACCGTTAAAAGATATCATAAAAATCGCATACACTTGCACTTGCCCTAATGAAACATCACCCTGAAGTCAACCCCTCTTTGTAAGTATTTATTTAGAATACACTCCCCCCCCACTTTTACTCCTTACCTTTTTGCTCCCTTCAAAACTCCTAACAGTGCAATTCCTCCACCAACTCTTCTGAAATTCTCTTGACCCTCAAGTTGTCTATGAAAGGGAAGTATGGAGTAGTAGGACTGAATTGACATGAAAACAAGAGACAACAAAGGCTGCTGCAGATAGCAACGTAGTTTCTATCTCACCCGCCAAATCTTTACCTAGGTACTTTCATATACTCATCATGGGTGAGAGAATACTAGGAAGTAAAGTTTCCTCCTCTTTCTCACAGTGCTGTCTATTGTGGCACATAGCAGCTCCTTCGCACCACTCGCCGACACAGATCTTCTATGAAGGATAGATAGGTGGACACTTCCATGTACACACAATACAGCGCTAACTGAATGAGTCCTGTTCAGTGTAATGTAGCATACCTCTAATCACCCTCTATTGGAGGTATCAACATGGCCTGGTCTAGATCACAGTGTACATAGATTTGTAGTATGGACCATATCTGCAGCACATCCTCTCGGCATACATCAAGCCTGCTACGGGCAACATAGCAACACCCTCCCTAAAAAGCTATTTTAACAAACCAACACCATTCTTCTCTCCTCATGAATGTCAGTATGGTAACTACATCAGGAAAAGTTCACTTTAGAGCTTAGAGCAGTCCTGAGCGGGGCGTGTAGTGTTGTTTGGATTTTGGGCTATATTTCCATGTGTGAGCAAAGTGTGTAGGTGTTGTGCGCAATGAGCATGGTCTGGCAGCGGAAAGATCTAGAAATAACCAGAGAATTTTTAGCTTGTCCAAACAAAGTAAAAAAAAAAAGTATAAACTGTTAAACATAACAACAAATTATGTGGTGAGTGGTAGGAGTACTGGACTCACATTTATACTGCTTGGAGTGTGACTATCCTGTGGGTTCAGACAGGATCTGATGGTACCATCTCTGACTTATTGTATCTATATAGGACTGATTGTGACTATAGGACTGACTATTCCTGTGTAATATTAATATCATCAGCTCACCCCACTCGTTGGGTTGTTCTGACTCTCGTTTAACAGATGATGGAGAAAACAGGTTGGGTATGTGGATGTTAAGGAAACTACCATTTGATCTGATGCATTATGAAGCAGACATACCTTGAGACTGCTGTATCTACCTGATGCAGGATCATTCTTGTTAATCCCTGAGTTGAGTGGGTTTACTGAAAAATTATAACATTCAGGACCTGGATAAGCTGGTGAGGCTGGTTGACATAAACACATTACCACGAGCTGTCATTACACATGGAGCTTAGTCAAGACATGAACTAATCAACCTGAGCTGGATCGCTCATACACAGCAGATGGGTTGGTGCAGCAATTGTTAATCTGGCCTTCAGGCAACTCCGGGATTACATCATCCCCTCCTCAGTGAATAACTAATTGTGCTAGGTAAGCCGCTTAGCCAAGCCACAGTAGCGAGACCGCTTCATCATT
This sequence comes from Engystomops pustulosus, assembly GCA_019512145.1. Lineage (NCBI taxonomy): Eukaryota > Metazoa > Chordata > Amphibia > Anura > Leptodactylidae > Engystomops > Engystomops pustulosus. The sequence continues at coordinate 199,340,073 of CM033645.1, read as the reverse complement.
ATGTTTAATTGTTTTATATAAGCAAAACCACTCAGCACAGGGATTAACCAAGATGTTTTCTGCATCAGTGTCAACAAGCAGCCTCAAGGTGTGTTTGCTTCATAATGCATCAAATCAAATGGTAGGTTCCTTTACATGTCCTAATCCATTGCTCCTTATAGGAGGGCAGTTCCCACCGGGTTTATGCCCCTCTGTGAATTGTATCTACTGTTTTCTATTTTTCTGAAATAGATATAGACAACTATTCTTCTGGGAAACTGCCCCACAATTATTGCAACTATGGTCCAGTGTGCCACAAGTTATGCTATTGGCCATAAACACGTACACATAAGTGCATGTGTCACAGGATGTGGACGCTTCTAAAAAAAAAGCAGCATGTTTTTTGGATTTTTTTACAACTCCAATGATGCTCTCATAAATAGCTTAAGCACGGTTGTTCTGATGGTGGGTCTCCTAACGCCAACATCAACTGTAACCTGAGAATAGAGTTTGATGTGTCTGCTCCAGTTTGTCCTGAATGGTCTATAACCCCCTTCTGTTCTCTAATCATACATGTGTTTTATAAAAAAAAGTCTTATCTTGTCTCACAGTGTTTTTTTTTAACCCTAGCCATAATCCTCATGGAAAATTTTCATAAAATGAAAAACGAGGCAGGAAAATTTAGAACAAAACAATTGTGTTTTAGGGAATTAGAGGTGTATACAGGCAGTCCCCCGGGTTACATCCAGATATGGTCTGTAGGTTTGTTCTTAATTGAATTGTATGTAAGTCGGAACTGTATATTTTATCATTGTAATCCAGCCAGAACTTTTTTGGTCTCTTGACAATTGGATTTTAAAAATGTTGATTGTCATAAGAAAACAGGATTAACAATAAAGTTTCATTACAGACACCTGTGATAACTGTTATAGCTATATTGAAGCCTAGGACTAAAAGTGCAGTAAATAACCAACATCCAGAGGTCGTTGTAACTAGGGGTCGCATGTAAGTCGAGTGTTCTTAAGTAAGGGACCGCCTTTATTCCATTCTCCAGGACAATGGAACAACATGTGGTTCTTCTGAAGCGATCAAAAAAAATCGTATTCTACTGATGTAAAATGGGGATTCAAACCATTTTAAAGAATCAAGATAAGAAACTCGTTGCGATGTCTTTTCCACTATAGTTTTTAAAATCCATCAGAATTAATAATTTGGACACGTGAATTGTAATCTTTCTTCCCATTATATCAAAATTTTTGAGAAATCCATTGTCACTGGGACAGATATTGTTTTTTCTGGAGCTACAATTATAATTATAAATAACCTATCTTGTACGTAACCCCAAATGCCCAATATTTTTTATAAAGAAGATTACTTACTTAATATACTCTGTATAAGCCAAAAATGTGCTGAAAACCCTCATCTCAGCTTGACATCGAATCAATAAAAAAATAACACTTATATTATCACCTCCGGCGGCCCCGATGCTCAGAAGGCTCCGGATCCTCGTTACGGCTCCTCTTCTGTATCCCCCGTGGCTCCTCTTCTTTCTTCGGACTTCTGTACAGCGCAGGGCACGGCCATGTTATCTTCCTGCCGGTGCACACTATGATGCGTCCGCTGAAAGTCATAGTTGCCCGGCCAGGAGATAACATGGCGACGTCCCTGCCGGCTGTACAGAATTCGAAGAAGGAAGAGGAGCCACGGGGAATCAGATGAGAACCGCACAACATGGGAGCCACACTGAGCATCAGGGCGGCCGAGGTTGAGTATAAAGTGCTGGCTGGCTGTATACTAAGGGGGCGGGGCTGGCTGTATAACTACTTACAGGTGGCAGGCTGGGCTGTGCTGTATCACTACAGGGGCAGGCTGGGGCTGGCTGTATATCACAGCATGTACAGGCTGGTGGCTGGCTGTATACTACAGGGGGCAGCATGGCTGTTAACCCACATGGGACAGGCTGGGCTGGCTGTTACTACATGGGGCTGGCTGGCTGTATACTACATGGGGGCTGGCTGCTATTTACTACTACTGGGAGCTGGCTGGCTATATACAACTGGGGGCTGGTGCTATATACTACTGGGGCGCTGGCTATATACTCTGGGGCTTGCTGGCTAATACTGGGGGGGGGCTGTGACCAATGCTTTTCCCACCCTCAGCTTATACTTGAGTCAATAGGTTTTCCCATTTTTTGTTGGTAAAATTGGGGTCTCTGCTTATACTTGGGTTGGCTTATACTGAGTAATACGGTATATAAAGATGCCAGACAGTGCCTTGTCCAGCATCCTCTATTAAGAATATATGTACTGTACATTACTAGGCTTAAGGTATAGTCCTTGACTAATGTGTCTGACCAGCCTCAGCAGAACCTGACAGTAGTTTTCTTCCTGGTTTATTATAGATCTATAGTACAATTCCCATTCTTAGCTTTTCCTGCTCAAATGAAGTATATCCTCCTCCACCTCCCTGAATACAACGTTTCCAGCGTTAATATTGTAACATTCTTTAAATCAAGCAGTAATTTTCCATACAATGACGGTGGCTTCACACGCTTGTTGAACGAGGGCCTAAAATAGTACAGTGAATGGAAATTGGGCTGAGCGTCCACGCCTCGAGGGCTATTTATTCGGCTCAATGTTAATATTACACATCCCATCTAAATACCTTTTACATTTATCAAACCAATGTCAATGACTTAATTGATCCATATAACACATACGGGCAAACACTCTGCATAGAGATTTACAGAGGCAATAAGTGTCCCTCTTGCAGAGATGGCAGTAAGCTCCATAATCATTCCCTGCAGCTGGGGAATGGATTAATCCGGGAAGGATCATTGTTGCCTCTATGGACTTCTGAATTATCCTGAAATTATATGCACAGCAAAGGGGGCAGGTAGAATTTCCCACTTCTAATCCAACCCCTTCTCTGTATCTTTCATTTCATTTCATTTACCCCTACCCATTTCCCTTTTGTCTTCGGTTTCTTCCAGTCAATTGCATTTGGTTTAAAAATAGTTTCCTGTGAACTGTCTCAATAAATTGTATGAGGAGATGAATAAAGATGTGCATTTATAGCCTGCGCTATATTAAGTTCAGCTTCATAAGAATATAGTGTATAAGAGTGAGCATCTTACTTAAAGGGACCTGTCACCACATGTTTTTTGCAAAAACAGTTTTAGTAGTTCCCATAGAGCCATATGAACTAAATGCAGCCCTTCTTTTAGGTAAAAATTGTTAACTAACTCACATCCCCTTAAAATCAACTTTGTTCTCTTACTTGGCACACAGCGGCAAGTCAGAGGGGACTCAGCCAAGTCCGCCGCTCCTCCCCATGTTCCATTCCTCTTTTTAATCATTCAGCACTTTGGGGCACATTTACTTACCAGGTCCTGCAGAGTTCACAAAGTGCAGTGTTTGACGATAATGCCCTGTGCTGCGATTCACTAAGATCGTGCACCCATATCCTGCATGTGTTGGCTTCCCCGCTCAGGTCCCCAGGAGTTCACCTTCTTCTTCCTGGTGCATGTAAGTGCTTGATCTTGCGACACAATTTGAAAGTTAAATCCCGCACTCATCCAAATCAGTTGGAACGTCTGAACGCCCCCCCCCCCCCATTTCCTGACGCAAGCCGTGCCGCAATCCGATTGCTGCGATACAGTCCCATGTGTATGATACAAAATGACAAACTTTATTTGAAGCAAAATCTTAAACCAATTAAAAACCCAGACAGGCTAAGATGATCCGTACCCATTCTGGTTTTTTTAATTGGTTTTAAGATTTGCTCTCAATAAAGTTGTTCATTTTGTAATCTACCCAATGTATGTATCCGACCACATAAATCACAGCATGTTTCCATGTACTCCTACACCCACCATTCTCCAAGGAGGCTGCTGTCATTTCATGTGATCAGATACATACATTGGATGGTCTTTTTAAGGGGTAAAAGACCTTAGATGACATCACCTTGGTCACATGACATAAATTCCTGAAGATGTACAGAATTTTTTTTCCAGCTGTGTAAACACTAGGACACAGTATTTGTGTCAGATCAGGGGTAGTGGACCCACTGAACACCGCGAGCGATGACATACCGACACCTTGTATGTCTGTAGTTGAATATAGACGGTCACTAAGTACGATAGCAGTGAGACTGTCATCAATGACTAGAGAGGCAGGGAATGCAATGAGCACTGCATATGCAGCTCCATTATTATCATTGGACTCACCACAGGTGAGATGCATATAAGTTTAAAAACATTTTTTTAATTGCTATAGAGAGAAGCATTTAGGGATAAGACAATGGGGGTCATTTACTAAGGGCCCGATTTGCGTTTTCCCGACGTGTTAACCCGATATTTCCCGATTGCGCGCCGATGTACCTGAATTGCCCCGGGATTTTGGCGCCGCGATCGGATTGTGGTGCATCGCACCGGCATGCCACGCGATGGAATCGGGGGGCGTGCGGAACGAAACCCGACGGATTCGGAAAAAACGCCAGCCGTTTAAAAAAAGGAAATTGTCTCGCGGAGCTTGCACTCACCTTCATCCAGATAGGATCGTGAACTTCAGTGCATTTCGGGACTTCAGGCAGCAGCAGCGCCACCTGGTGGACGTCGGAGAACTGCCTTGATGAATCCCGGCCGGACCCGAATCTACCGCAGAGAACGCACCGCTGGATGGCGAACGGACCGGGTAAGTAAATCTGCCCCAATGTTTTTTAATCAGAGTTTTTATGAAGTATTTATTTTGGGTAAGTTAATTTGAAAAGAAAGTTCCCTTTAAAGAGCCCAAATGATGTCAATGGGAATTGTGCAATGCTACATTTCAGTGGCGCTGTAGGTAAACTTAACCCATGCTACAGGATTTCCCTTCAGATCATATCTAATCATTAGAGGTTCCAATAGTATGTGCTGAGCATAGCCATTCTTTCTCTTTAGATTGCACAAAATGGACAACTTATTCACATTAAATTCATCGTGTGTAGTAAGTCATGAAAACACCTAATGCCGAAAAAATGCTAAAAAACTATCTAGCTGTATCTTATGCCCATATTATATTGATTAGTTATACTTAAGAGATTGCAAAAAGTGGAAAAATGGTGTGACTCAAAGCTACAGGGGATATGGAAAGTATTCAGACCCCTTTACCTTTTTCAGCCAATTGGTAAGATCAAAAAAGTTCCTTTGTTCGCTCATTACTGTACACTCTGCCCCCATCTTGACAGAAAAAAAACAGAAATGTAGATATTTTTGCTAATTTATTAAACCAAAAAACTGAAATATCACATGTCATAAGTATGTGTTTTGCACATTGTATGCAGCTTTTTATATGCGCTGAGGAGAGGTTTCGGTTGGCACACTGTGCCATAAAGACCCAACTGGTGGAGGCTGCGGTGATAGGTGATGTTTAGACCTTTATCCCATCTCCCTACTGCATCTCTGTAGCTCAGACACAGTGATTTTGGGGTTCTTCTTTACCTCTCTCACCAAAGCCCTTCTCCCACAACTGCTCAGTTTGGCTGGACGGTCAAGTCAAGGAAGAGATGTGGTTGTCCCAAACTTCTTTCATTTAAGGATTATGTAGGTCACTGTGCTCTTAGGAATCTTGAGTGCTGTAGAAATGTTTTTGTAACATTGGCCCGATCTGTGCCTTGCCACAAATCTGTCTCTGAGCTCCTTGAGCAGTTCCTTAGACCTCATGATCCTCATGTGCTCTGACAAGCACTGGGAGCTATGAGGTCTTATATAGACAGGTGTGTGCCTTTCCCAATTAAGTACAATGAGCTTAATTAAACACAGCTGGACTCCAATGAAGGAGCAGAACCATCTCAAGCAGTGGAGTAACTAGGTGAGACAGGGACCCCTAGCAGGCTACTGCATAGGGCCCCCCTTCCTACTTAAAAAATATACATATTAGTATACTCACACATGCGAGTTACAATCACATATAAATACACTCACAGCATATACAGACACATACATACAGTGCCATATGCAACATACTCACATACAGTGTATACAGACACCATATACACATCACAGATACTGCATGTATACATCACAGTGTATGTTATATACATATTATGCTGGACAATGTGCTGTACAATATAGATATAATGGTGCACATCCTCCATTCTTTATTGTGTCAGGTCGGATGACGGGGCCCTCTGACACTGTGGGCCCCACAGCGACTGCTATGGCTGCTATCACTGTAGTTACGCCCCTGATCTCAAGGAAAATCAGATGGAAATGGACAGCCTGTGAAACAAATATGAGTGTCACAGCCACGGGTCTGAATAATTATGACCATGCATTATTTCAGTTTTTCTTGTTTAATAAATTAGTAAAAATATGTACATTTCTCTTTTTATTCTGTCAAGATGGGGGCATACTGCACAGTAATGAGAAAAAAAAAAGAACTTTTTTGATCTTACCAATTGGCTGCAATGAAGCAGAGTGAAAATTTTAAAGGGGTCTGAATACTTTCCCCTGTAACTGTAATAAACATCCAACAATAACCAAGCTGGACATGTCAGTCAAAAGGAAAAAATTCTAGAGATAGGTCTGATAAATGTCTGATTGAGGAGGGATCAAGTGAGGCCCAAAGCGATCAGCAGCTATGAGGATAATAAGCCTCTGAGCTGCACTATGTATACTGGGACTTCAACTGGGTTCAGCTGTTCTGTATCCCATCCCAGAGACTTCAGGATGAAGACACTATGGGGGACACGTATCTTTATTTTAATCTGTCTTTTTCTCTTCTTTTTTTTTTTTAATTTTATTTGTTTGGTACTTTGTAGGTGCCTTTTTACGACTTTACGACTGCCAAGGTCTTAAGAAGTTAACCGGTGGTTGTGTCTATTGTAGTGTCTAAATGTATCTTTCCAAGACTGATGTTTAGAGACTTTTTAGGTGCAAAATGAAGTAGAACTGAACCTATACTTAATTCCATACATGCACCTAAAAATTTGCAAAAAATAAAAAAACCCACAAATAAGAGATAAAGAAAAAAAACAGACATGTATCACAACGGCAAATAGTACTAAAGTGTCCCGACCTCAGCCAACTTTAAAAAGTCACAAACGAAAGTAAATAAGGCACATGTACCTTTACTTAGTCTTTTTCTGCTTTTTTTCAACTTTTTGGGGCACAACATCCCTTCATAGGTCACCATGGGCGACTTTTCTGCAGGGTTCCCGACTGCAGATTTTAGAGTTGTAACTATTTGTAAAGAGACTGAAAAAAGTAGCCAAGGATACCTGCAGTTGTCAGGCGTAAGAAAGTTGTTTGCGGCTTTTGTCCAAAAAGTTGCTGAATCACTAGAGTTGTTAACTCAGATGAATAAAAAGTAAAAACTACAGGAGAGAAGGAGAAAGAGAGAAAAAAACAGGAGCACAAAGTCAAAGCAAAGGTACATGTGCCCCTATGTATATTCTACTTAGCTCCTCCTGCTCTATAACACACTGCCTGCAGATAGGACACTATGTACAATCCGCTTAGCTCATCCTGCTCTATAACATGCTGCCTGCAAATGGGACACTATGTACAATCTACTCAGCTCCTACTGTTCTATAACATGCTGTCTGCAGATAGGACACTATGTACAATCTGCTCAGCTCCTCCTGCTCTATAACATGCTGTCTGCAGATAGGACACTATGTACAATCTGCTTAGCTCCTCCTGCTCTATAACACACTGCCTGCAGATAGGACACCTTGTACAATCTGCTCAGCTCCTCCTACTCTATAACATGCTGCCTGCAGATAGGTCACTATGTACAATCTGCTCAGCTCCTCCTGCTCTAAAACATGAAGCCTGCAGATAGGACACTTTCCTAGGGTGAAAATTAAAGGGGTTATCCGGGTTTAAAACATTTCTTATGGCCGGGGTGGGGAGGGCTATTTAAACACAATAAACATGTACTTACTTCGTCCGGTGCTGCCAATGTCCCGCGCCGCGGCCGGTCTTCTCTGTGCGCCGGTTTCATTACAAGTGCACACAGAGAGATAGGGACGGAGGAGCCGTCCACATTGCGGACCGGAAGCTCCCTGTGCGCGGCTTCCGTGCCCCTCTAAACAAACAGGGGCATGGATCTAAGGGACCGCGGCGCGGGACATCAGCGGCGCCGGACGAGGTAAGTACATGTTTATTATGTTTAACTAGCCCTCCCCAGCCTGGCCATAAGTAATTTTTAAAACCCGGATAACCCCTTTAAGTTATGTTTGTTTGTATAAAAGGAAACTGATCAAAACACTTGTTGTATTTATATTGGTTTTTAACCTGATGCAGGCATTAGTCCAATGCTGAAACTCGTTGTTTTTATACACCTTTTGTAACAAAAAAATAACGAACGTTTTGACTTCGGGAAGATGCGCTTCTAGAGTGGACTGTCCTTGCTTGCTGCACATTGGATTCTCCTATTAAACGGGCCCTCCTTTGGATGTGGTTACCCCGTGACTACACAGCCACCGCAAGCTGCTCTTCCTCGCGAAGAAGACACCATCTATTATATGCTTATATCACCTACATCAGAAGGTGAGCATGTTATTTTCTCATTTCCACTAATTATTTATCACCTGCACTTGAGTCTCCTGCGCTTGGTGTTCCCCTATATCCTCTAGTCCATTTTTCTACTAAGCCAGCATTTGCAATTATTTTGGGGCTTCTAGGCGACTTTTGTGGCGCAGAAGTCCTGATAAATACTCTCTATCTGCCGTTTCTATGTCAGACTTGTACCACAGACGCTTCTATCTGCTCAGCAGTGTCTTCCAGCTTAAACATGTCATTTTTTTATTAGATTGTGCATCTTTATTGCCACAGTTTACTATCAGCAGCTTCCGCATTGTCCAGGTCCCATTAAAGGTGACTGAATGAAATTTTAGAAATGATATCTGCAAGTTATTACTGCACACTGGCCCAGAAACTATGCAAGAATGGCGCGCTATGTGTTCACTATAAGACCGGGCCATAAATGAGAAGCCGGAGCCGTTCTATCCTGCCTACATAAAAGGCGTAGTAAATTACTAGGAGGTAGAAGAGAGTGTCGGACTCGGAGAGTAATGAATTTAAATTAAGTGTTATATAAAAATGTGACCCTTATGTCTCTAAAAGGTCAGAATAGATAATAACCGCATTGAATGGCGACGTGCAGCTATATTTTGTCTAAATTGTGAGTGCATAAAAATGACTGGAGGAAAGCCAAAAATATATCTTGTCCATGTAAAAGATAATAGTTACATATAATGATATATACACAGTCACAGGGGAGACATCTCTCTGCTTCATCCTAAGATGTTACAATAAATTCATATAGACGAATCCTATCGACAGAATTATCTCAATGTAAGTCAAGACTATCAGTGTATCACAGGGATTATTACTCAGTTATAGTGTATAAGCCATAGACTTCTGACTATGATCCTATAATAACATATGTACCCGTTCAGGCTTCAGCCCCACCCTCTGCTCATAAAGTATGGCAGAAAATGCACTGCTGACTCTGATTTTGTGCTTAGTTTACTATCTGTCCTGCACTAGTCTGGACACTGCCATATTCCACTCCTGGCTGTCTTAATTGATTTCCACCACACCCATTTGTCTCCTGTTAACCTTGTTTTGGGCTGCTGATGGTCAAGCTTTGAGGACAGATGCCTCTTTCACTCACATTCCTCCCTAGTCTAGATTGTCTCATAGACTGTAAGCTCTTGTGTCACCCCTTCATACTCATAGACTATAAGCTCTTGTATCACCCCCTCATCCTCATAGAGTGTAAGCTCTTGTGTCACCCCCTCATCCTCATAGACTGTAAGCTCTTGTGTCACCCTCTCATCCTCATAGACTGTAAGCTCTTGTGTCACCCCCTCATCCTCATAGACTGTAAGCTCTTGTGTCACCCCCTCATCCTCTTTGACTGTAAGCTCTTGTGTCACCCCCTCATCCTCATAGACTGTAAGCTCTTGTGTCACCCCTCATCCTCATAGACTGTAAGCTCTTGTGTCACCTCCTCATCCTCATAGACTGTAAGCTCTTGTGTCACCCCCTCATCCTCATAGACTGTAAATCTATTGTGTCACCCCCTCATCCTCATAGACAAGTAAGCTTTGTGTCACCCCTACCTCAGAGATTGTAAGCTTTTGTGTCACCCTCATCCGATAGAATGTAAGCTCTTTTTCACCCCTCCCCTCATGAGGACTGTAAGCTCTTGTATATAACCTCATTCCTCATAGCGTAAGCATCTATTTCACCCCTCACCTCATAGACTGTAAGTCTTGGTGTACACCCCCTCATCCTCTACGACTGTAAGCTCTGTGTCACCCCCTCATCCTATCGACTGCAAGCTCGTGTGTCACATCCACTCATCCCATACGACTGTAAAGTTCTGTGCACCCTCATCCACATAGACTGTAATCTATTGTTGGTCACCCTAACCTCATGTGCTCTGTCACCTAGATCCTATAGGACTGTATTCTAGTGACTCATCCCATAGATAACGCTGGCACACTCATAGACCTGTAAGTCTTTGTGTCACCCCCTCAATCATCATCAGACTACGTAAGCTCTTATTACCCCCTCTCATCTCAATAGATGTAAGGCTTGTGTCAACCCTCATCCTATACACTGTAACGCTCTTGTGTTCAACCCCCTTCCAATCCTCATAGCCTGTAAGCTCTTGTGTCACCCCTCTTCCTCACTAGCATGTAAGCTCTTGTGTACCCCCTCATCTCATAGTCGTAAGCTCTTGTGAGCAAGGGGCCCCTCTTATAGTCCAGACTCGGACGTTTTGTACTCTGTAATGTACTTATTAAACTTGTATAGGTACCCTATGATTTTTTAAAGGTGTTGCTGAATTGTGATGGTGCCATATATACATACAGATATTATTATTATTATTATTAAAAAAGTTGTCTGTCGGAGTTAAGCCAGAACAGTCACATCACTTTGAAACGGCATTTGAGATATCATAAGGGGGATTGTTTCTAGACCAGGGGTCTCAAACTAGCGGCCCGCGGGACAATATTTTGCGGCCCCCACCTGGTCGCGCGTGCAGGAGAGGGCTCACGGAGCGAGCCCTCTCTAGCCGGTAAGTCTTTTCTTGCACTATTGAGACAAAGGCTTACCGGTAAACCCGCGATCGGTTGCTAGCACCGATCGGAGGTGTGCTTCACAGCCGATGGCTGCCGACAAAGCTACCGGCAAGCCTCAAAAAGTAGCGGCGCTATGGGCGCGCCCCATCATTACCTGGGATCACGTCCCGTGACGTCATCGGGGGGGCGGAGATCCGTCTCCATGGATAGCTACCGGTCTCCAGAAGACCGAGGCTATTTAGTTTAACCCTTCATTACAATGTGCTGATAGCACATTGTAATGAATGAGGAGGAAAATCTCCATATACTGCCTACTGTAGTATGGCAGTATATGATAGGATTACGATCAGAAACCATAGGGTTAAAGACCCTAGGGAGTCTGAAAAATAGTAATAAATAAAAAATAAAAGTTTTAAAAAAAAAAAAGTAATAATAAAAAAAACCATAAAATTTCAAATACCCCCCTTCCTAGAACTGACATAATATAAATAAAAGTTAAAATTCATAAACATAATCAGGTATGCGCGTCCGAAAATGCCCCGATCTATCAAAAATATGATGCGGTTTTTTTCAGTGCGTTAACCCCGTCTAGGGAAAATGCGCCCAAATTCGGAAAATGGCACTCTTTTTGCTATTTGAAAAAAATATAAACAAAATCTATAAAAGTGATTCAAAAGGTTTGTACCAGTCCTAAAAATGATATCATTGAAATGATTATACAAATTCGCAAAAAATGACAGCACCCACAGCTCCGTACACCAAGTATGAAAAGTTATTAGCGGCAGAATTTGGGCACAAATAAAATATTTTTTGTACAGTAGGTTACTTTTGTAAAATGTATGAAAACATTATTAAAACCTATCAAATTGGGATCCCTTAATCGTACCGACCCAAAAAATAAGTATAGGACATCAGTTGGGGCGCTCACGTGGAAAGACGTACCACCTTCGATCTCCCTTAAGCCCCAAGAAAATGGCGCAAATGCATTTTCATTGCATTTGGATTTTTTCCCGCTTCGAGTACCTGCATGGAATATAATACCATCACTTTTGAAGTGCATTTGTTACGCAGAAGGAAGAGAAAACAATCCATCACACAAGCTTTACGTGTTAAAAATAAAAAAAGTTATAGTTTTTTGAAGGTGGGGAGTGAAAAAAAATGGACATGAAAAAACAGGAAAGGGCCTCGTAACCGGTTTAATCCCCTTTCATCCGTACTTGAAGAAGATGAAGTCGCCCTCTGAACGACTTGGTGAGGTCAGAGCGGCGACTTCATCTTCTTCGAGGGAGGGGAACCGGGAGGGAAAGTACCAGGGTGGGGGGGTGGGGGGGAAGGGAATGGAAGTGTCCTGACGGCTCAGTGCGGAGGAGTTGGGACCCCCAGGTACACAGAAGCGTTCATAGAGAAAACAAACGTCTCCAGTTGGGGGCTTTCCTTGCACAATGGGACGCGCCGTGACATTTGAATCTGAAATATGATATTGTAAAGCCATTTGGTGGAAACTTGAGCGGCAGCCGTACCAAATCTACCTCCAAGGCCCCCAGGTAAATTGAGTTAGTGACCACTGGTTAGACACTGGGCTTGCTATGTCTGAGGTGTTTTTTTTAATATTCTGACGCTTGCATTTGCCTGCATATTTGCTTCTTGATTCTATATTGCATTGCTCTAGTGGTTTTGACCTGTATTTGTAGGACTATTCATCTGTTTTTGTTTGTCCTGGTTTGTCTCAAATGTTCACTTCAGGAAACGGAACTGCAGTTGTGCATACCATCTAGGGTAGGATCAGCTGTAGGTAGGGGCCATCTGTTGTGAGTCTAGTTTCAGGGCCCAATGTTATGTCTGTCCGTAAGTTTACAACAAAAAGCATCATCACTTAGCTTTACTTAGTTTTCTGATGTAGCTGCATGCATCCCTCAGTAGAGTAATATTTGCATAATCCATGAATTATATAATTAGATATTTCTTATGTAAAATTATTGGATTGTATGTGACTCACTGTGTGTATTATCCTGTACTGAGACTCTGAAGTGTGTATATCATTTACGTGACATCATGATATCCGGTGTGTCATCTAGTGCCTGTAATTAACTCACTGATAGTTCTGACACTGAACACTGTGTGTATTATCCGACTGGACATTAATGTGGTGTATTATCCCGTACTGTGAATGCACTGTATGTGTTATCCCTTGTACATGTGACATCATGTGTGATTATCCTCTGTGATGTGACATCATGTGTGATTGTTTATCCTGTACTGTGACACATGTGGTATGATCAATGTACTTGACATCACTGTGTTTTATTATCCTGTACTGAGGACATAATGTGTTGTATTATCCCTGTTGTACTGTGACATCACGTGTGTGTCTATCCCTGTTACTGTGACATACTGTGTGATTATTCGTAATGTGACATCACTTGTGTATGGTATCCGGTACTGTGAACATCACTGTGTATATTATCCCATGTACTGTGACATCACTATGTGTATGTTATCTCATGTATTATAGTGACATTATTGGTGTATTATCCCTGTGATGTGACATCAGTTGTGTGATGATCCCAGTTACTGTGACATCAATGTGTGTATTTCCCGGATGCTGGTCGTGAATTCCACTGTGTGTATTATCTCTGTACGTGTGACATCCACGTGTGCATTATACCTGTTACTGTGACATCAGCAGTGTATATACCTTGTCTGTGGCATCACTGGGTGACTTATCCCCTGACTAGTGAATTCATGCGTTGTTATCCAAGTACGTATAATCACTGGTATATACCTGTACTGTGAGACACTGTGTGATTATCCTGACTATGCACTTGTTATTATCGGTATATACGTACTATGACATCACTTTATGTATTTTGGTTATTGATCTCGTTACTGATGACCAACTGTGGTATTATATCCTGTACGTGACATCACTGTTGGTATCCCGGTACTGTGACATCACTGTGTGTACTTATCCCAGTCTGTGTACATCACTGGGTTGTATGACCCCCGTACTGGAACATCACTGTGGTTTATCTCGTACTGTGACATCACGGTGATATATCCTTGTACTGGTTTGACACACTGCGTGATTACCTCCTGTACTGATGCATCACTGTGTGATATCACTCGACTGTGAATCACTGGGTGTATTATCCAGGACTATGACATACTGTGATTACTGTACTGTGGAGATCACTGTGTGTATTATCCCTGTACTATGACATCACTGTGTGTATTATCGCTTGACTATGAGCACACATTTGTGTTATTATCTCTTACTTGGACATCAACTGTGTATATATCTCCTGTACTGTGACATCACTGTGCTGATTATCCTGTACTGTGCATCACTATGTGTTATTATTCTTGTACTGTGCACATCACGTGTGTATTATCCAGTATCTGCTGACATCCTGCGGGTATTAGCACTGTACGTGACATCACTATGTGTATATTTCTCGTACTGTGAACATCACTGTGTGAATATCCATGTACTGTGAATACGATGCTGTTATCTCTGTTACGTGACATCTCTGCGTGTATTACCCTGTACTGTGGACATCACTGTGTATATCTCTGTACTGTTGACATCACTGTGTTATCTCTGTACGTGACTCACTGTTTACAGGTAAACTTCTTCCTGTTGGATCCTGATATTCCCTCACATTAGACATTGTTCAAAAATATTAACTCTTGAGGTGAAGCCCCAGATGTGCCATAATAACTGATATACAGGGAGGATGCTAATCCTTATATAATGTTACATGTTCACAATCCATGATATTAATATAAGTCCATGTTGTGCGACATATGGGCGGCAGAGTTGCGTCAAGCTGTACCTTTTCTCTGGTCACGTGAACGTGACGAGTGTGGATTGCAGGTAGTGTAGCTCCAGCAGGAAGCCGGGACGGAAGGGAGGAAAGAGGTCAGACAGGAGGTGAAGCCCGGCTGGCAGCACCGAAACTACACAGCTCAAAAGTGTAACGACAAATAATCAAAAATACCCCACTCAAAAACAGCAGACTGATGATGAGATCAATGGGATTAAAAAAAAGGCGGGTTTTGGTGGTAGTCTGGGGCCCCTGCCTATGGGGGCCCATGGCCACCAAACCATACACCAAAATTGTATATTGAGATGGGACTTCACTCGTGAAATCCTCCGCACACCTGTTCCTGCGCTCAGAACAGATGTACAAAAGAGCCATTTAGGATCTTTAAAGGTCCTCCAAAGGTCCTGAAATCGGCAGATTGAAAGCAGCTAGGAGGGACACATCCTCCATTCCCCAAGAAGCTGATTCTAGTACCAGATGTAGGAAGTGATTCCAGACTTGTAGGGGCCATAATAATCATACAGTCCAGTTGCCCATGGAAGTCTTTACTATGGCGTCTATAGCTGGGTTAGTATGTGGAAATGGGATATTGGCATCTGTAATATAAGATTAGGATCTACTCAACATTGATCCTCATTTATTCGCAATCATGGACAAAAGTTGTTGCGTTAAAGTATGGATTGAGGATAAGCCACTACAAAATACATCTGGGATTGAGTTATCTCATAGAAAACGATCAAGATACAGAACCAAACATGTTGTGATTTCAATAAAAGCTATTCATTCGATTTCTTCAAAATCCCATCATAGGACTTTCCATCAATATGAATGTACGTTGCATCAGCTAAGGCTACATTCCCACAACTACGCGGTACGAGGGCATAAATTGGCGTGCGGAGAGGAGGAGATGAGCGCTGCTCACCCGCAGCCCTCTCCATAGGAATATACAGTCCGGGGCCGTATCCGTAGATAGATAGGACATGTCCTATCTTTCCCTGGGCTACGGGGCGGTACGGTGCCACACATGTGCTGCACCGTACCGCTCTCCGTACAGGGCCGTGAGCCCATAGAAGTGTATGGGGATGTATATATGCCGTATATACGTCCCTATAAATACATTCATGTGAATGTAGCCTAAGGGTGTGTTTAGATGGTCATTATGGGGACCTTGATTCTGGCCCCCCATCAACTTCTAGGCTCCAGTGTATGTACAGCGTTGAAAAACGGTTTGTCACCAGGGCCGGTTGCCAGCACTGGGCATAACCAGGACAAGTGGCGAAAAAAAGCCACCTGAGTTCACTGCAAAGGGTCCCACTGAGGCTCATCTGCCTAAGTAGTGGTGAAGAGTGCTTACCCCTCTGACCTCCAGCTCCTGGCCCTGTACTCGCCCTGTATATGGTCCGGGAAAGCAACACATACGTCTAAATATACCCAGACAATGCATTCCAAATGCAGACTACGTTCTTACTCTGAGAATAGGACAATTTTAAACATCAGACTTTTTTTTGTCATCATGGACCCATATCACTAGACTCATGGCATCTTTCCACTGGTTTCTCTGGTGCAGCAAAGAGGAAGAGGTGAGTTAGACATTTTTGGACCTAAAACCCCAGCTGTATGAAAGACATGGAGGCTGTTTAGTGGTACAGATAGTTTCTTTAGGAAAGGCAAGTCTGACTGACCCTCAGTATCACAGACCCTTGTATTACATGACTTTCTATATGACAGAACTAACTAAAGTATTGTAGTATTAGTAGTAAAGCAGCGATGACTAGAAATACAATCAATCAGAGATGTGAAAATATCTGGAGGAGTCTTTCTTTGAGAAGGACTTCCTCTGGAAAGGAGCGCAGAGAAGGACATGGCCATTATGTACATGAGCCCATTTAGGAACCCCCATGACGATATGCCCTGCACAATCAGCCGCATAATAATCAGCCCATCATATCCTTTGTCTGCGCTGCCCTAACCTCTCTATTAGGATTTTACGATTCATTTTGTTCTTCTTACCGAAGAAGAGGCCACGAGGCTTAAACATCCAACGTGTAGCATCATGTAAAATACGGGAACTCATTTACCTGCAAAATTGGGTGGAAGCAGAATAGTTGAACCTGTCTGCATAAGAATAAATTATTCAATACACACATTTACAATCCACCTGCTTTCCCCCTCGAGTCTCTTTCTGGAAATTATTAACCAACACGAGTTTGGTTGCTGATCAATTATCTTTAATGTTTCATGTGGTTTTATGTGTGCGGCCAGTGTTATCCACATCCACAAATTACTTTATTTTCCCTCCTCGATGCAAAAAAAAAAAATAGTAAAATTCAGGGAGGAGAGCAAAGAAAGCTGAGGACAATGCACTAATGTGGTAATAATGTGCATTTAATAGGACGGGTTCGAAAATGTTTTCACAATTTGAATTTAATGAGTGATCTTAACCTTTAGGACCAAGTCAAATTGGGCCTTAAAGAGACTCTTTATAGATCCGGGATCAGTTAGATTGGTTCTCAACCCCCCCACCGATTCATAGTAATCAGTTCTATTCATTTTGGCATCCAAATATGACAAGTAGGCGGTGCTTCAACCAAGGCCTCCACTTAGAGAGCCTAAGGTGCTGTAACACAGCACTGATTGCTCGGACGGTGAGTGAGGGCTACAGAAATAATTTCACATCTGGGCCAGAATACGTACAGTGAAACACCTATGAAAGGATGCAAAGAGGTGTAATTGGTGGAAGTGGTACTCATCCTCTTTCGTATATATTTTATATCTATACATTTTATTATTTTTATACCTACATAAGCTTTTGTTTGTTTTGTGTTTGTTGTAGGATGGGTTGCACTAAGTCAAGAGTAAGTCAGAGTTATGACAATTTTTATAATGACAGAATGCATGAAAGTATTAATCCTTACTTTTTTATTTCTATTACTACATTGCCAATAATTTACCCGTGTTTGTCCTAACTAGGTATTCATATTTAAATGTTTATCACCTAGAAAAGAATTGTAATTAGTCAGCCGAAGTACCGGGTCACCCCCTCATCCTCATAGACTGTAAGCTCTTGTGTCACCCCTCATCCTCATACACTGTAAGCTCTTGTGTCACCCCCTCATCCTCATAGCCTGTAAGCTCTTGTGTCACCCCCTCATCCTCATAGCCTGTAAGCTCTTGTGTCACCCCCTCATCCTCATAGTCTGTAAGCTCTTGTGAGCAGGGCCCTCACTAATGTCCCATATGACTGTTTGTACTCTGTAATGTACTATTAAACTTGTATATGTCCCCTATGATTTTTAAAGTGTTGCTGAATTTGATGGTGCTATATACATACAGATTATTATTATTATTATTATTAAAAAATTTTGTCTGGATTTAAGCAGAACAGTCACATTCACTGAACGGCTTTGGATCTCATAAGGGATGTCTAGACACTGTGCTTGCTATGTGTCGTCTGCAGGTGTTTTTTTTAATATTTGCTGACGCTTGCTTGCCTTCTGCCCATTCATTTGTCTCTTGATTCTATATTGCAATTGTCCTCATGGTTTGACCGTATTTGTAGGACTATTCTTCTGTGTTTGTTTTGTTCCTTGTTGTGTCCAATGTTTTCACTTCCAGAACGGACATCGACCAGTTGTCGCTACCATCAGGGTAGGATCGCTTAGTAGGTAGGGGCATCTGTGTGATCTATCTTCAGGGGCCCACTGTCTATGTCTGTCCTTGTAAGTTTACAAAAAGCATCATCACTTAGCTTTAACTTAGTTTTCTGATGTAGCTGGCATCATCCCTCAGATAGATAATTATTTGCATAATCCATGCCATTATATAATTATATTTCTCTAATGGTAAAATTATTGATTGTACTGTGACATCACTGTGTGTATTTATCCTGTACTGTGGACATCACTGTGTGTATTATCCTGTACTGAGACATTAATGTGTGTGTATTATCCCTGTACTGTGACATCACTGTGTGTATTATCCCTGTACTGTGACATCACTGTGTGTATTATACTGTACTGTGACATCACTGTGTGTATTATCCCTGTACGTGACATCACTGTGTATCTTAATCCCTGTACTGTGACATCAACTAGTGTGTATTCTCTGTATAGTGACATTACTGTGTTGTATTATCCCTGGTACTGTGACATCACTGTGTATATTATCCCAGTACTGTGACATCACTGTGTGTATTATCCCTGTCGTGCTACTGGTGTATTATTCTGTACTGTGACATCACTGTGTGCATTATCCCTGTACTATGACATCACTGTGTATCCCTTACTGTGAGATCACTGTGTGTATCTCCCTAACTATTGACATCACTGTGTGTATTAATCGCTGTACTGTGACAACACTTTTGTGTATTATCTCTGTACTATGACATCACATTTGTGTATTATCTCTGTACTGTGACAACACTTTGTGTATTATCTCTGTACTATGACATCACTTTGTGTTTTCCCTGTACTGTGACATCACGTGTGTATTATCCCTGTACTGTGGACATCACTGCGTGTATTAGCCCTGTACTGTGACATCACTATGTGATTATCTCTGTACTGTGAACATCACTGTGTGCTATTATCCCTGTACTGTGATATCACTGTGTATTATCTCTGTACTGTGCATCTCTGCGTGTATATCCCTGTACTGTGACAATCACTAGTGTATAATTCTCTGTACTGTGACATCACTGTGTGTTATCTCTGTACTGTGACATCACTGTTTACAGGTAAATTCCTTCCTGTTGGATCTCTTGATATTCCCTCACATAGACATTGTTCAAAATATAATCTTTGAGGTGAAGCCCCAGATGTGCCCATTACAACTGATATACATGATGAGGATGCAAAATCCTATTATACATGTTGACTGTCACATCCATGATATTACTGATAAGTCCATGTCTGTGCAGACATATGGGCGGCAGAGTGTTGCCGTCACGCTTGTCCCCGTTCTTCCTCGGTCACGTGAAGCTGACAGAGTGTGGATTGCAGGTAGTGTAGCTCCAGGCAGGAAGCCGGACAGGAAAGAGGTCAGACAGGGGTGCAGCCGGCCTGGCAGCAAGCACCGAAACTACACAGCCTTCCAAAGTGGTACGCAATAATCAAAAATACCCCAACTCAAAAACAGCAGACTGATGATGAGATCATAGTGGATTAAAAAATAGGCGGTTTTGGTGGTAGTCTGGGGCCCCTGCCTTGAGGGGGCCCATGGCCACCAAAACCATACACCAAATTGTATATTGAGATGGACCTTCACTCGTGAAATCCTCAGGAGTGAGGGAGGTGATACACGATGGGAGGGGGTGGAGGAGGGTAAGGGGTGGGCTGTGTGGTAATTGGAGCCTGGGGCGTGTGTGGAAGGTGGATGGTGGGAGGGGAAGAAATGAATGGGGAGGGGGGGTGAAGGGGGGTGGGGGATTATAAGGGCAAAAGGGGGTGGGAGGGAGGAGGGGACTGGAGGGTGGGTGTGGGTAAGGGTGAGGGAGGTATAGCGGGATGGGAGGAGAGGAGAGTGAAAGAGGATGATGGAGGAATAGGGGGGAAGGGAGGGAGTGAGGAGGAGGGGGGGTCATGGATGGGGTGGGGTGAAAGAGGGTTGTAGGGGGGGGGGGGATGTAGGAGGGGATTAAGTGGAGTGTCGTTGTCCTCCCCTGGTGAGGGGCGAATTTGGCGGGGGAAAAGGAAGATATCGGTCGTGGGGGAGGTGAGGGGGGGATGAAATTAGATGGGGAGCGTGATTGAGGAGGGGAGGGGGTTGGAGTGGAGGCGGGGTGGTGAAGAGTGCGGTGGTGCGTGGGGGGGTGGTAGTGACTGGGGGGGGGGGGGGAGTGGGGCGGGAGGGACGGGGTGGGTGAAAAGGGATAGGTGGAAATGGGGGTTGTTTTGTGAAGCGTAGATTGGAGCGGGGAGGGGGGGGGGAGGGGCAGAGGTGGGAAAGAAGGGGAGGGTGGGGGGGGGCTTTAGGGGGGGGGGGATTAACGTAGGAGAAGGTATGGGGGGAGTGATGGATGTAAGGTGAAGGGGGCAAAAAGGAAAAAGAATTCATAGATGGGGTGGGGAGGGGGGGGTGGGTAGTGGATAGGAGGGGGGGGTGTTGGGTGAAGGGGGTCGGGAGGGGTTCGGATCACATGAGATACCAGGGGGACAGGGGGCAGAGGAAGG
Source organism: Engystomops pustulosus (assembly GCA_019512145.1). Lineage (NCBI taxonomy): Eukaryota > Metazoa > Chordata > Amphibia > Anura > Leptodactylidae > Engystomops > Engystomops pustulosus. The sequence goes on along the minus strand of CM033645.1, from coordinate 199,319,012 downwards.
GAAGCTTGAGGGTGACTTCAAACTGGAAGATTTTAGGGGGGCGGTGTTGGGAGTCGTGGAGGGTAGGTGCGGTAGTGAGGGTCGAGATGGGGGTTTTGGGGGGGGTGAACGCGTGGAGTGGCAGTAACTTCGGCGAAGGGTGAGGGGATAGTGGGGGAGGGGGGAACAGACTGAAGGGTGAGAGAGGCGGAGGATATCGGAGAAGGGTAGAAATTCACACCTGTTCCTGCGCTCAACAGATGTACAAGAGCCATTTCAGGATCTTTAAAGGTCCTCCAAAGGTCCTGAAATCGCAGATTGAAAGCAGCTAGGGAGGGACACATCCTCCATTCCCCAAGAAGCTGATTCTAGTAACAGATGTAGGAAGTGATTCCAGACTTGTAGGGGGCATAATAATCATACAGTCCAGTTGCCCATGGAAGTTCTTTACTATGGCGTCTATAGCTGGGTTAGTATGTGGAAATGGATATTGGCATCTGGTAATATAAGATTAGGATCTACCTCAACATTGATCCTCATTTATTCGCAATCATGGACAAAGTTGTTGCGTTAAAGTATGGATTGAGGAATAAGCCCACTACAAATCATCTGGGATTGAGTTATCTCATAGAAAAACGATCAAGATACAGAACCAACATGTTGTGATTTCAATAAAAGCATATCATTCATTCGACTTCTTCAAAATCCATCCATAAGGACTTTCCATCAATGTATGAATGTACGTTGCATCAGCTAAGGCTACATTCCACATACTACGGGTACAGGAGGGCAATACATTGGCGCTGCGGAGAGGAGCAGGAGATGAGCGCTACTCACCCCAGCCCCTCTCCATAGGAATATACAGTGCACGGTGCCGTATTCGTAGATAAGATAGGTACGTCCTATCTTTTCCTTGGGCTACGGAGCGGTACGGTGCCACACATGTGCTGCACCGTACGCTCGTACAGGGCCGTGAGCCCATAGAAGTGTATGGGGGATGTATATATGCCGTATATACGTCCCATATACTATACACATTTGAATGTAGCCTAAGGGTGTGTTTAGATGGTCATTATGGGGACCTTGTATCTGCGCCCCCATCAACTTCTATGGCCCCAGTGACTGGTGACGTTGAAAAAGGTTTGTCACCAGGGCCGGTTGCCAGCACTGGGCATACCCAGGCAAGTGGCGAAAAAAAAAAAAAGCCACCTGAGTTCACTGCAAAGGGTCCCACTGAGGCTCATCTGCCTAAGTAGGTGGTTGAAGAGTGCTACCCATCGACCTCCGCTCCTGGCCCTGTACTCGCCCTGTATATGGTGCCGGAAAGCAACACATACGTCTAAATATACCCAGACAATGCATTCCAAATGCAGACTACGTTCTTACTCTGAGAATAGGACAATTTTAAACATCAGACTTTTTTTTGTCATCATGGACCCATATCACTAGACTCATGGCATCTTTCCACCTGGTTTTCTCTGTTGTTGCAGCAATAGGAAGAGGTGAGTTAGACATTTTTGGACCCAAACCCCAGCTGTATGAAGACATGGAGGCTGTTTAGTGGTATCAGAATTTCCTTTAGGAAAGGCACAGTCTGACTGACCCCAGTACCACAGACCCTCTAGTATTACATGACTTTCTATATGACAGAACTAAACTAAAGTATTGTAGGTATTAGTAGTAAAGCAGCGTGACTAGAAATACATCTAATCACAGATGTTGAAAATCCTGGAGGAGTCTTTCTTTGAGAAAGGACTTCCTCTGGAACGGAGCGCAGCAGAAGGACAATGGCCATTATGTACATGAGCCCATTTAGGAAACCCCCATGACGATATGGCCTGACAATCCAGCCGCATTAATAATCAGCCCATCATATCCTTTGTCTGCGCTGCCCTAACCTTCTATTAGGATTTTACGATTCCTTTCTTCTATCTTACCAGAAGAAGAGGCCACGAGGCTTAAACATCCAACGTGTAGCATCATGTAAATACTGGGAACTGTCATTCCTACCTGCAAAATTGGGTGGGCTGCAGGCATAGTGTGAACCTGCCTGCCATAAGAATAAATTATTCAATTCACACATTTACAATCACCTGCTTTCCCCCTCGAGTGTCTTTCTGTAAATTATTACACACATTATTCTGCGGTTGCTGATCAATTATCTCTTAATGTTTTCATGTGGTTTTATGTGTGCGGCCAGTGTTATCCACATCCACAAATTACTTTATTTTCCTCCTCGATGCAAAAAAAAAAATAGTAAAATTCAGGGAGCAAAGAAAGCTTAGGACAATGCACTAATGTGGTAATAAATGTGCATTTAATAGGACGGGTTCGAAAATGTTTTCACAATTGATATTAATGGCTAAATCTTAACCCTTTAAGACCAAGACAAATTGGGCCTTAAAGAGACCTTTAAGATCTTAAGTCCGGGATCAGTTAGATTGGTTTCTCAAACCCCCCAACCGATTCATAGTAATCAGTTCATTCATTTTGGCATCCAATATGACAAGTAGGCGGTTGCTTACAACCAAGGCCCCCCTACTTAGAGAGCGCAAGGTGCAGTAACAACGCACTGATTGCTCGAGTACCGAGAGGGCACAGAAATAATTTCAATCATCGGGCCAGAATAGACGTACAATGACACCTATGAACGGATGCAAAGAGGTGTAATTGGTGGAAGTGGTACTCATCCTCTTTCGGTATATATTTTATATCTATACATTTTATTATTTTATAACCTATAACTTTTTGTTGTTTTTGTGTTTGATGTAGGATGGGTTGCACCTAGAAGTTCAAGAGTCAATAGCTTATGACAATTTTTATAATGACAGAATGCGTGAAAGTATTAATCCTTACTTTTTATTTCTATTACTACTGCCAAAATATTACCAGTTTTGTCCTACACTAGTGTATTCATTTAAATGATTTATCACCAAAAAAGAATTGTAATTAGCATCGAAGTACTAGGACAAGATGTCCGTCGCTCCTGGACTGCCAATTATGCAAGCCCCCGCGCACCTCCCTCTATGCTGTGGAGGGAGACAGTCCGCTAGAGCAGCGACGACTACTGTCCCGCGTACTTCAGCTGCTAATTACACTTTCTTTTGCTAGGTTATCCCAACGTGTCAAGACTAACGACGGGCAGCTTACTAGGATCAAAATGAGAGGAACAGGGATGAGTATTTTGTAGTGTTTTTTATTTTTTCAGTGGTTGATTCCTTTAACTAAGAGAGACGACGTGTGCAAGGCCGTCAATGTACACAGACATTTTTATATTAAAACCCCATACGTAAATTTTTTACTTTTTTAGATTTGTGTTTTTCTTTTTGAAAGCTTTTTTTTATAAGTTTCAAGAACACACTATTTCGGCATTTTTTATGCGATGATCGGACCCATTGTCTTAAATCATCAACAAATCGAACGTAAAAACTGAAAATGTGTTACTGTTATTTTTAGAAAAAATGCCCTGGGACTGTGGGCTGAATTATTGTTTATAATTATACGTCTTAAGACGATTGTGAGCCGGGGTCTGTGGAGAGGCTACGCGGGGGTCATCACTTGAGCAGCAAGCGCGGGCACTGCTCCTCTATCGTCCCATATTTACCGGATATCATTGTTGCCGAGAACTTAAAATTTGTCACATTGTTAGCTGAAAGGGCCCCGCTCCCAGACATGAATACAATGATGTGCATAAATACAAAACAGCCCTTCATTCAACATGGAAACCGTCCGCATGGACAACGGCCATTCACGCTCAGAAGAGTGGATGTAATGTTTTTTTACTTCTGCCTCCGGTTTATTTTTATAGTAGACCGCTTCACATAGTCAGGGAATCTGTTAAGGGGTCTTCCCATTTCAGGCAAATGTAATGTTATTGTAATGTATTCTAAAAAACGGTATACAACTTTCAATAGCTTTCTGTATCAATTTATCAATCACAGAGTTCTAGATCTCTGCTTGCTGTAATTCTATAGGAAGCTTCTATGTTTCTTTGATGAGAGAATCTGACATGGTCACACCAGGTGCACAACGGCTCGTTATATCCCCCATATCTATTACTGCTCTGTGATATCACAGCCGTGCACCTGTGTGACCATTGTCACATCTGTCCACTGGAAGAGACGCAGAAGCCTTTTTTACAGAAGACAGCACGCAGAGATCTAGAAAACAGTGAAGGAATTGATACAGAAAGTAATAATTGGAAAGTTTTATAACTTTTTATAATACATACAATAACATTAAGTTGCTGAAATGGTACACCCCTTAAGAGGCTTCATAATAAATGATATTTTTCTGATTTTCTTAGTCATCTTATATCATTGCCAGAAATCTGTTTTGTCACCCGTGTATCTTCGGCTCTTATCTTCCTATTAAGCTTGTGACTGATTTTATAAAACAAAAATCGCTGCAATCATTCTGGTAGTAACAAATTTTGTAGAGTGGGGTGTCGCCATCTTGGGTTTGTCGGTTGGCCTCTGATAGCCGTACCCTGAGCGAGTCCATGACTGTCCCAGGTCGGGATCTGTATAGACCCAAAACACGGGGCACATTTACTAAGGATTTGATGGTGCTATATACATACAGATTATTATTATTATTATTATTATAAAAAATTTGTCTGGATTTAAGCAGAACAGTCACATCACTTTTGAACGGCATTTTGAGATCTCATAAGGGGATTGTCTAGACTACCACACAAGTCCCTATGTTATATCAGGCTATTATGTCATCATAGAGACCTGTGGCTGACACTGATCTCCTGTACAGGTGCCAACATCTACCATAACATGAGATGCTGGGGATTGTAGTACTATGGTGGTCTGATGGGACTTGTAGTACCAAGGATGGGAATTGTGTACCACACAAGTCCCTATGTAATCAGTCTATTATGTCATTATAGAAAACCTGTGGCTGACACTAATCTCCTGTACAGGTGCCAAAAAAAATAAATTGACGCTGGGTTTGTAGTGCATCTCCAGCTGCTTCATTCGGGATCTTTATCACATATGGCCATTACCTGGGACTTGTAGTCCCCCCCAGCAGCTCAGGCAGGATGTGACATGATGGAGGTGTCAGCCCAGTGTATAGGTACAGCCTTGTTCTGTCTACCTGAGCCCCCACTAGACCACTAGGGGGGCTGAGGTGATGTCGTAAACGAGAAGGGTCGTAACCAGGTGCGGAGCTCGCCAGGGGGAGAGGAGAGCCGAGCAGGAGGAGGAGGAGGTGGTGGTGTTAGGGGGCGGGGGAGGGAGGTGACTCCAGCATTTAGACACAGAAACGAGAGGATCATCGGCGGATGGCCCCAGGTGTTAAGCGCAGAAAAAACGGCGAACCCCCGGCGGAATAACGGTGAGTGCCCGGGCCGGGGGGCAGGGGCGCTGGGGCTGGGGCTGGGGTCCGGCACGGCTGCTCCCCGGGCACAGCAGGGGCTGGGGGCCGGGGCTCCGTGTACCGTTATGGTACCTGCTGCCTCCTCCCTGGACCGTTATTCCATGTTACTGTATGGAGCGCGCACTGTCCCCGCTATATGTCCCCCTAGGACCCCGGACCCCAAAACTTCCTTCATCCCCCCTGGTGTCCCTCCTCCTCCCTCCTCTCCAGGTAGTGCAGACAGTACGGATCAGCGGCCACGTTATCTAGGGGAGGAAGAGAAGAAGAAGAAAGGTGCTGCAGCTGCTGCTGTGCCGGCCGCGCCTCCGCGTCGTTACATTGTTCAGTCCTGATGAACTTTGGGGCGGGGGGTCACCTGGCGGGGGGAGTGGGTGCTGCAGTGTCCCCACACTGTGCTGCAATCCTCCCCGCACCCATAGGTGATGCCAGGTAAATGCCATACACCCCCCCCCGTTGCCCATTCTTCATGCCAAACTGATCACCAACTTCTACCAGGAATACTTTTTTAATTTTTATTTGGGGGGGCTAAAGAGAACACCCCGCAGCTGCTGCAGAACCTCTTCAACTAAAAGGCATAGTCTATCCAACAAAGTAATGGAAAAAGTAGTGATCATTGCAGTGGGTGGGTAATAATGAATATATATATTACATTTAAGAAATTAAATGAATTGTGACCCCTTTAAAGGAGTAATTAGATTGTAGAGTTGCTGATGACACAGAGGGGAGGTCTTAAAGGCAATGGACGTTCTGGGTAGGTCACTTGCTGCAGTGACTTGGGATGATTGATAGGTGACTTTGAGAAGTAACCCCTATTCCCAGGTGTATACACTTGACCTTAAATAGAGGGGGGGGGGGGGGGGGAATAGGAGTAATTTGTTGACTCCCCCCCTACCTCAAAGTGACGCTCCTTCAACCATTGGCTTAACCCCCTTTGCGCTGTATAGAAGGCGATTAATCCCAGGCACGAGCGGTACGCAGAACTGTCCAGGCTGTCCTACAAGGGGTTAAAAGAGCAGTGTATTTGATCACATTTCCGCCCACTTTGAAGGTAATTTTTCACTCCCTCTGTGGTTTCTATTCCTTTTTGATGGATATCAGGGCTCGGCGCCCCCCATATTGATGGGTGCAGCTCTGCTCTAGGGGCTTGGAGGTTATTGGGTTGGGTGGTTTCAGCCGGGGGTGGGTGGGTGCTGATGGTGATAATCATGATGAATAGGGTGCGGTGAGAACCGGGGAATGGCCTACAGAAATTTTTTTTTTTTGGTCTCATCTCTCTCCTCCTTCTACAGAGAGAGGTACCCTGCGTCTACAAGGGGTGGTGTCTGTTGCCGAAAAGGGGGCCCTTTTTATCCGTCTGCAGTCTTATAAGGGAAACATTTACATTTCACACTCCGGATGCTTTTATCTCACGCCCCCTTCTCCTTCCCCTCTATACCTTACCTATTGCTGATTATTCCGGAGTTTCATCCATCGTTTTAGGGTGATTCTAGTTAGGAGGGCAGGGACTGATAAGGGTTAAAATAAAGATATTCCTATCCCAGGAAAATCACATGAGGAGGAAATACTTGTTGTTTTCGCACAAACCCCCCCCCCCTCCCTGGTGCTGCGGATGACACTTTGTGTATTATGGGGTTGTGATGATGGGACTTCCTGTCTTACCGGGATTGTATTGGGAAGGGATTTGCGTGAGCTGCTGCTGATGCTATTAACCCCATAGTGGGATGAAGGAGTAGGGGATGCTTGTTGATGCAGGGCAAGGTAAGTTTGGGGGGATGCCGGTTCTGGAAATGAAGTGTGTGGGGGGGGTGGGGTGAGTTACGTCTTGTCATTGCTGACGACATGCGTTTGACATGTGGGCATGTGCCACCCAGGTGAGACCTAAACATGTTTACCTGGGCAGGCGCACGGATTTTGGATTTGATGGAAAATTAGATCTATAGCTATCTTGAGATATGGCGGTAGGAATAATAAAAAGAAAATGCAAAAAAAAAATGGTGTTAGTCCATTCCTGCAGCGCCTGGCGCCCCCTCCTCCTCCTATGATCTCAGGGAAGCATTGATTTACCTCTCGCAACGTTTTTTTTTTTTTTTTTTCCTCCTACCTTCTGCTTTAATGCAATTTTTATAGCTGCCACATGTCGCGTGGTCTGCTTCATGATGCCCCACCTGTCGCAAAGGTGCACTGGGCAGGGATCATGGAAACCAATCTAATTCAGGTATTTCCAGCGCTGACGTCACCGTCGCTGTCTCTGTTGTGTGTAGGTGATCCTGGATTGTTGTGTGTTGCAATTTTTGTTGATGTAAACATAAACATTTCTTGATTCTTTCGCTACTTGTTGCCATTTGATGTAGTTGTGATGGGTTCTTGTATCTTGGATGGGTGATCTGGCACTGGACGGGATTGGGGGCACTTTGCGGCAAGGTGATTGAAAGGGGCGAGGGCGCTGTGCTAGTAGGTAATGGAAGTTGACAGCCTGTTAAGTAATTGGAGCAGAAGCCGGGTGTATTGCATCAGGCGTCACACTAGTGCAATTGCCTCATGTATTATAAAGCGTAGCCTTAGGGGACGTTTTATTCCTCGTATGATGAAGCTCCATCTCCCTTGCCGTGTAGGGAAAGAGAATGCGATAGCTTTAAGCCCTTTTTGTGGTGTGGCGGCGATACACTGGGGTAGTGCGGCGTATTATCTATCTGCTCAGTCCAGTAACAGTTCAGGAAGAATGCTATTAAAGTCTGTAACAGATACACGTGGGGGAGGAGTAGGACCTTAAGGATGACTTGAATTTTCTCATAGGAGAAAAGGCTAAGGCAGGGTTTAACCGTCCTTCCGAGCCCGGCCCCGGGATAAGGCGGGAATCCTGGCGCGAATAACCATACTAGCGTATCCCTGCCCTCGCTTTATTTCGTCATCCCCTGGTCCGGTCCACCACACCCCCCACCGTCCCCATTCCCATATTTCATCCTAGCTAAGTTTCTACCACCTCAGGCATAACCACCAGACACTACACCACCTGCTATTCAGCCCCCAAAGCCCCAACCACCTATTCTAATCCCCTCTCCCCCTTCATTAGCCCTCCGAACCTCATCTCTATTTCTCCCTCAATACAATTTTTACCCCCCTCACCCAAATCTCATAGCCAACTTCCTACATCGCCCCTCACACTCCTTCTGGAATTCGCAACAAGTGCGGAGACTCAGCGGTAAGAGCGGGCCAGCGCCGCGTGACGTTTTCCTGGAGGGGTGAGGTGAGGCTGACCTCTACTTCCATACGTGTCGACTGGGTGGACGGACATGGAGAGATAAAAAAAGAAACAAACGTCAATAGATGAGAACCGAGGAGTGTTGGCCTCCAGTGACTCAGCTGTACGAGAAACTTGGTCGAGTCTAGCAGAGCTGTGAAACACGTAACCATGGAGTCAGATGTATAGTTGTACAAAACACAGCTCTCGCTACATCTTCCAAAGTGTTCTGATAATACCAATGACTTTTAATTTATACAGTATCTAAGAAAGAACTTGTATGATTTTGAAGAGATGATGCTAACCAATGCCTCCTATGCCAATTGAACAATTCAGCACTGCTTGGCATATAGTAGAAGGTTGTTCGTGTAAATCAATGACTCTATGTGCTATACTATATACATTAAACCTTGAACGGATGTTACAATGAGCTCGGGATAACCAATTTATCTACGTATATGATAAAAATCAACTAGACTGATAATTGCACACGGTTGGTTCTGTTAGATTGGACCTTTATGTATACAGAAAACCTTTAAGATGTAGCAGAGTGACGAATTCGCCAAGGCATCTATATATGATATCGCCACAATGGACCAACTCAGCTCTACTACCTTGGTACAAGGTTTTTTCAGTATAACCCAATGAATCTTATGACATATAGTTATGCATTTACTTATACTGAGTAGCAGAGCTGGGGTACTAACCTATTTATACTACATATATGCCAATGAATACTAACACTATACATCTGTACAAGGTGTACTGTATTATACAATTACTCCACTACCCTATATTCTAAATACATTAAACCTTGCACCTGTACGGATGTAAGCAGAGCTGAGCCTAACCAATGGTCCTATGTGTGCTATATGGCAATGACCAAAACTATCGACTACATACTGTACATCCAGTGACGGCTAACAACCACACAGAAATAACCCTGCACCAATGAGCAGGCTCGAACAGTAACCAATGTCTCCGATGGTTACCGCAAATAAACCACCAGCCTGCTCATAAACCAATGACTGACTAGTATGTACATAAACACATGTGATGGATGTGGCAAGTACTGGGTAAAACCAATTATCTTGCATTATTTACTCCTAATAACCAAATCAGCTCTGCGCCTCCGTACAAGTTGGTTCTTGTCGTTAATGACACTTAGGAATCTACGGAATAACCTTGTACAAATGTAGTCGAGTGAGCACATTGTCTCCTATGATATTATATGCCAAAATAACCGTCGGACACTGCTACAATAATACCAAGACCAAGAATGTTCTGTATAGTACAATCAATTCCTACCCATATACATAAATACCGGCAGAGACGAGTGAAGTATTTGCCATCCATCAGTAGTGGTTTTTATATAACGCAACGATCTGTCACAAAACATACTGAGTATAGTTTTACCTTCAGTCCTGGCATAGATACGCAAATACACCCTAAGCACCCCCCCTATAACTTCTGCCTTATCCCACCTCCCTCAGCCCCCCCCCCCCCTCCTAATCAGTAATCAAGCTCAACACTAGGCCAACCGCCCTATAACCCGCATCCACAATCCCTACCACTACCACTCACACAACTCCCTTACTCATTCTCCAGTCCCTATCTAATCGCTCCCCCAACCAATAGCAGTTCAATAAGAAGGGCCAATGCATCCATCAGCATCCCCCTCCACGAACACGCTTTCCTCCTCCTTTAAATCTCCACCCTTCGCCTCCAGATCACCGTTTTGATGACGCGCGCCAAAAATGGACAGAATTTTGCATTATTACAGCCACGGATAATGAATTATGCAAAATAACCACACTTGGCTCTGCTTACATCAGTATGTTACATATAGTGTGCGGATGAACGCCCTGTATGCCCATATGTTCTTGTATACAAGCTATCACAGATGTAGCCAGTGCCAACGTGTTTCATGGAGTTGAACTCATTAAGTGGCCAAACGTGCATCACAGTAGAAATAGCAGGGCTGAGTTTGTAACGTGCCATCAAGTGTTAAGAGATATGACAGGTTGTGTCGCCATTTATCAAGCGGTTAAATAAACAAACTCGGACTGCTTCTCAGGGTATCGGCAGCGATGGCCTAAACCTGACCTTACTGTGGTATTTAAAGGACCCCTGGTAGCCTCTTACTTCCCCCCCATGACTTGAGGAAAGGTGTGCTAAAAGTGTAGGATGTCAGGTGGTGGGTGACGCCGGGGGAGGATACTCGCATTCTGTTGCAGCGTCCTCCCCATTTTTTAACCTGACGTCTACTTTCAACCTGGTATCGTTTCTCTCGAGCTGGATTGAAACCTTCATTTGGGGAATAGGGACATTTCGTCCGGAGTGAACATTCAGAACAACGTGAGCGTTTTTTAAGGGGCGAATTAACTTTTTTGTTTGGGGGGGAACAAAAAAGTTCTAAGATTTTTATTTTACTTTTTCTTTAGTTGTTTCACACTCTGAAAACCGATACCTAGGAGTGGGCATAACAATGCAAACTGTTTTTGGGCCCTTGTCTGCAGGAGTTGGGATCCTAATGTCTCCATGGGGAATCCGAAGGGGTTTATTTTTTTTTTTTTTTCTTTTTTTTTTTTTTTTTTTTTCTTTTTTTTTTTTTTTTTTTTTTTTTTTTTTTTTTTTTTTTTTTTTTGTGTTTTTTGTTTTTTTTTTTTTGTTTTTTTTTTTTTTTTTGGCATTATGTGCAATTCCCTAGGGAGCTGGTTTTGAGTAAAGCTAGAATAAAAATTGGGGGGGGGGGGAAACCTTTCACTTGAAGGTTTGATCTACCCAGGTCCAGATTGGCTCTTGGTCTTGGAGGCTCTCTTTTGCATACAGTGCACATACCACTGCAGCCATAGCCCCAGTCTGAATGTAGCTGTATGTGACTACTAGCTAGATGTCACATGTGCAATGCAAGTGCTATCTTGTGAAAACGGACATCCAGAAATGCAAAAAAAGGCTCCACTGGTATGCGGGCTGATCTTAATAGTATTATACTTATGTCATCATTTTTTTTAAATATAAATTGACAAGGGGTGTTCCAGTTTGGGAAGGGGGGTGTGCCCTCACAGTATGATAATGGATGTCAGTAGTGCTTCTTGTAGAACACTAAACCCTATGACACTAAATCGTAATGGCAATGCCCAGTTGTCAATTTATCGTAAAGTCGAAATGGTTAACAGAGAAGGAGGAGCAACAACAGAGAGAGTATAAAAAAATATTAAGACTTTATTTATTTTTTTATTATTTTTTTTTTGGGGGGGGGCGCAAGAGGCTGCTTTTCCCAGGTTCCTTAGTTGCTAATTGCTCTATGTGAGATGATGACAAACTCTACAAGTGTACAGGTGGCCATATTGGTTGTCAGCTGCAATGGAGTAGTGCAACTCCAGAACTTTTTTAAATTTTTCTGTTTTTTGGATGAACTGCAGTGATGGCTAACCTATGGCACTGGTGCCAGAGGTGGCACTCGGAGCCCTTTCTGTGGGCACCCAGGCCATCACCAGAGATGAGTCCAGGTATTTTCCTGCAGTCCCAGACAGGCCAGGACTTGCTGTGCACAGAGCTATTTTAAAGTGACAGCTCTTCTCAGTGTGCTGGTATCAATGAAAACTGTGACAGAGAAGGGAGTATAAATCACAAATTAAATTTCTGTATTGGCACTTTGCGATAAATAAGCGGGTCTTTGTTGAAGTTTGGGGACTCGGTCTCTAAAAGGTTTGCCATCACTGCCCTATAGCTAGTAATTGGAGGTGTCCGTTCGCCAGATTTGCCGGCCGTGCAGCCATGTGTCCAGGGTTCACCCAAACCCCAAGTATGGTTCCACTTATCTCAAGTGGTCATGCCATCAAAGTCTGTATCCCCCTTCCTGCCTACTCCCAAATCACCCCACAAGTACAATCTTGTGTAGGACATACTTTTCCTAAAACCCAATTATTCAAATGAGCTGATTGGTGCACAGGGGTCCAGCCGTTTCTTCTTGTGCAGCTGTTTTTTTTTTTTTTCTTCTTTCAATCACTTCTGAACGGCAGATCTAGAAAGATTATAAAATGCCATACCCTAAGCTGGTTTGCATTGTGAGTTTTTCTGGGAGCTGGTAGAGTCCCTTTACATTTGGTCCAGATTTACTGACCATATATTTCTGTTCTACATTCATGAAAGCAGGAACTGGTGATATCTGACACAAATTCTCCAGTTACTGAAAAACCTACTGTTACATTCTAGAAGGACATTATGGTATCTGCTACAACTAAACACTTTGTGACTGAAATCCTTTTCGGTAGAACCAAGCTACACCTGCTTTTTGAATGGCTTTGCATGATTTGGAAATGTTCCACAAAGGGATTGTGAAAACGTTCATGTTTCGCCCCAGAGTTTCGCCATAGTTGAGAAAATCGTCCTTTGTATCATTACAGGCACCTCTCCCTGACATTAGGACCGCTCACTAGAATGGACATTGATATGTAAATGTCCCTACAGACATCAAAAGACGCAGTGACAGCCACTTTCGCTACACTCAATCACTAACTGTTGTGGCCGTCTTATACCGTAATTGCCAAATGTGCTTATTCTAGTGCGGCAGTCCTAACTTTTTTGGCTCAGATCATTCAGTCCCACTTTTGGAGGTAATTTATAGATTTGCATGGATGAATCTACTATGTTGCTCCAGAAAGTGTCTATTCTGTATGTGTGTATTAGCTTAAATTATTCTATGGTTTAGTTTTTGGTGCAGTTTCATGTGTGTTTTTTTTTTTTTTTTGTATATAAATAAGAAAAGTTAAAAAAAAAATCTTAAGATCCCACCTCAATGTTTCAATAGGCCCCTGTGTGACAGGGCCTCAATGGGCCCCTTTACAATGGATTCAGGGGGCGGAATTAAAAATTCTGAAACTAAAATAGACCCCTGTTACCTAAAATGTTTCCTAGTACCGTATATACTCGAGTATAAGCCGACCCAAGTATAAGCCGAGACCCCTAATTTCAACACAAAAAACTGGGAAAACCTATTGACTCGAGTATAAGCCGAGGGTGGTAAATGCATTGGTTACAGCCTCCCAGTATATAGTCTGCCGGACCCTGTAGCATACAGCCTGCCCAACCCCTGTAGTAGGAAAAAAAAAT